>JAJPUD010014676.1:0-40103 GCA_023553655.1 Myrmecobius fasciatus
AAAAAAATTGGAAATCAAATCTTTATAAAAAAATGCTAAAAATTGTCTATATATAATTGGGAAAAATAGATAAGAAAAAAAGACAAGATGCCTAGTATATCTGAGACTTAGTTCTTTCATCTTAGTTCATCATCTCAAAGATAGTTTTTCATCTCTTCATTCTTTTATTCAAGGGTATAATAGTATCTGTAGATCATACTTGAAAGGAACCAAATGAGATAGGGATGGGGATAGATAGGGACTGGATCTGTGATTTAATTGAGAACTCTCGAATGAGGAAGCTGCTTCTACCAATGCAAATCAGCGTCTTCTCTGCAATTTAGTCTCCAAGAGTAAACTTAAAGCACTTTTAAAACTCAAAGTGTTATAGAAATGTTATGATTAATATCCCACATTTAGAATGTATCCATCCCCAAGCAGTCCATATCCATCCTTTCCTATAAGACTTTATTGAAAACTAATTTTTTTCAAGTTTTCCTTCACCAATTTTATCTCACTCAGGTTACTCTTTTCCTCCACATCCCTCAAACATTATGAAAATAACATATTGTTTGTCATCTTATACTTTTCAATATTGCAGACTCAAAAAATTGCAGGGAGAAAAGGGATCTCAGAGGTCATCTAGTTCAATTCACAATAGATAAAGGTCATCCAGTCTCTTTGTGAAGACTCCCAGTGAGGGAGAGTTCCACAACCTTTAGATATCTCTCATTGTTAGGAAGATCTTCTTAAATCAAGCCCAAATCTCCCCCCAACATTATATTGGATCTTAGATCAAAGATTAGAAGAAAACTCACAGGGTCCATCTAGGATCATCTAGTCTAATCCTCTCACTTTACAGATGAATAAACTAAAGCTTGGAGAAAATAAATGATTGTTCATAGATAGAAAAATGGCAGAACTGAAATTCAAACTCAATCCTTGTAAATTCAGATTCATTTGAAAGAATTGGCACACTTCCTAGTTTACCCCATCGCTAAATTTGAGGCTCTACCATGATGGGGATTGTCTTGATATTCTCTATATTATCATTATAATTATCCTTTCTAAAATGTAATCCCCAGAACTGAACTCCTGACTTCTGATGTGGTCTAACTAGGGCAACAAAATACAATGGGACTGTATTGCTCTGGCTTTATTCCTTACTCTTTTTGGGGGGGCATATATTGTGACCTTCTGCTTGCCCTAATTCCTTTGGGCATTCCTCAAATGTCTGGCATAATGCTACAGGTAAAATAAGCTTGCTGCATACTACTAAGCATAGTCATCTCAACTCAAAGTCTCAAAGTATGGTTCCTTGAAGATGCCAGAGGGAATGTGGTTATTGCAGTCAACTAAAATTCAACCATAGTTAATAGACTTAATTAGAATATGAATTGCTACTGACTATATTCTTTTGCCATTCTAGATTCATAATGATGTTGACTTCTGCTTCTTACTTCTTGTTCATATTCTTCCTATTTGTTTTTGTTTCACCTCCATTTGGTTACTTTCATCAACTAGTTTTCTAGGCTGGAGGACCTTCAGTTTGTGTCATATAAGGCTCAATTAAAGGGACAAGGCATGTTTAGACTGAAAAGAGAAAATTGGGGGGAGGGGGAATGAGCACTATCTTAGATTATTTGAAGGGCTGGGATGTGGAAGAAGATTTCTATTTGGCATCAAAGGGCAGAAACAGGAGCAATAAATAGAGGCTGGGGAAAACTTCCTAGTAATTTCGGTTATCCCAAAGTAGAATGGGCTATCTTGGGAAGGTGTGGATTCAGACTTAAGAATACTCAAATCAACAAGTATTGATCATGTATACATTATATGCAAGACTCTGTGCCTAGTATTAAGAGCCAAAGGAAGGAAGGAAAGAAGGAAGAAGGGAAGGAAGGATGGAGGGATGGAAGGAAGGCAAGAGGGAAGGAAGGAAGGAAGGAAGGAAGGAAGGAAGGAAGGAAGGAAGGATGAAGGGATGGAAGGAAGGAAAGAGGGAAGAAAGGAAGGAAGGAAGAAAGGAAAGAAGGAAGGAAAGAAGGAAGGAAGGAGGGAAGGAATGAAGGAAATAAGGAAGGAAGGAAGGAAGAAAGGAAGGAAAGAAGGAAGGAAGGAAGGAAGGAAGGAAGGAAGGAAGGAAGGAAGGAAGGAAGGAAGGGAGAGAAGGAAGGAGGGAGGGAGAAAGAGAAGGAGGGAAGGCGGGAAGAAAGGAAGAAGGAAGGGAGAGAAGGAAGGAGGGAAGGAAGGAAGGAGGGAAGGAAGGAAAGAGGGAGGGAAGGAAGGAAGGAAGGAAGAGAAGAAGAAAATGGCAAATTATTCCAATATCTTTACCAAGAAAACTTGAAATAGGATCATGAAAAGTCTGACTGAAATGATGGAACATCACTGTCCATGAAATCATGATATACTTATGCTAGGAGAGAGCAGGCTCAACCCTCAGAGAGTTCAGCTCTGTCTCCTATGGAACAATTGACATCTTTCTTCTCCAACCACCAGAAGAAGATGAGAAATTAGGGGCACATAGAAGGAGGAGGAGGCACAACAATGACATGATAGAAGATATATCAGCTACAGAGAAAGGACCTAGGATCAAGTGAGAGAGTAAAAATTGTGTTACTATGTAATATTGAGTCAGCAGGATACAGTAGCACCAGAAAAAGGAAGTATACCCCACATGTTGGCATCTGGAAGCAAAGTTTCTAGTTCCCTGACCTAGTCATGTTTGTATATGAGGATTGTTGAAAGGATTTGGTGCTGATGTTCCATTCAGAGATGCAGAATGTGCTTGAGAGAAACAGAGTATTCAAGGAACTCATCATGTATGAAGGAGCATGTGAGGGCTGAACAACCTGGTGAGTTTGGGCAAATGAGTCAGTGTTTGAGAGATGAGCATCTAATAAAGTGTTTGTGCTAAATGCTTGAGAGTGTGTAAATTGGAGTAGTAGAAGAGTAATGTTAGCAGAATATATAAATATAGAATCAAGGTATTCTAAGGCTGGAATCTTCAGCCCCAAAGGGGTTCTATGTGAATAAGCATCCATGTGACAGAGGCTCCACAATGCTGGGTATCTGAGTATTTTTTATATGTGATACCAGTGATAGTGAGATGGGCTGAGAAGTTTAGTTAGATTCTAAATTAGACAATATGTCCGAGTAGCAAGTTTCAGAATTGATTGTGATCTTTCCAGGGGAAAAGTCAGCCCTGGGAGGGAGCACAAGAGAACTTTGGAGGAAGGATGAGTATGACTTCAAGGGACAGGAGCATATCAGGCACTTCAATCATCTACCACCATATTGCACTTCTCCTCTGCTACTGCTCTGCTGACACTCATTTGAAGAGCCTGGATTCAGGACTCTGGGCTACTGTCTGGTTCCACTGCTATTCCAATGTGATAAATGGATAGAAAAGTCCTGAAATAGATCATGCAGTATCAGTTAATTGACTTGTGGTCTGACCCTGAGCAAATCACTTTTCTCTCTAATTTGATTTTCCTAGCTATTAAATGAGGGTGATAATATCAACTCATACTTTTTTTTTCTTTAAAGTGGTTATTGGTCCAAAAATTTTAATGCTGGAAGAAAAAATTAACAAGAATATTTCAGAAGTTGTATATTGCCTTATATGCTCTTAGCAAATTGCTAGGTTCTCTGCTGGAATCAAAACTCCACCATTTTCCTTCTCTGCAGTCAATAGTTATTGAGTAGCATTTTCTAGTAATGGATTGTCCAAATCCAAGGATCAATCATGGTACTGGCCTACCATTATTGGGCCACAGGATCATAGCTCTTGAGCTAGAAGGGACCTCAAAGAACATATAACTCAAAGCCCTCATTTGTTTTCAATTAAACATTATTTTATTTTCAGATCCAAATTCTTTCTCTCATTCTGCCTCCTCCCTACTAGCCCTGAATTTTACAGTTGGGGAAACTGAGGCCTAAGGAAATTAAGTGACATATTTAAAGTCAAACAGGAAGTGTCAGAGTGGGAGAAATACAAAGATGAAAAGATCACTCTCTACAGTCAAACTCATTAAAATGTAATGGGGTGGGGGTGGTAGAAATGATTTAAGAAGGAGACTATACAAAAAGAGAGATGTAATGATGGCCATTCCATGTAGCATAGGGGATACACATGGACCTTGGCCACATCCAATGACATGTGTTCTAGTTGGGGCCATTCCCATGGAATGCTAAGTCTGCATCCTGGCTACTTTCAAGAACATGTGTTCAGCACTGAAACACTTGCTTAAACTTGATGCTAATGAACTTGCAATGCAGCAAACCCTGACTGGTTTGGTTATTCACATACACTGTTGGGAATGGGAAGAAAGAAGAAATCTAGGGAAGATGAGTGGACCACAATGGCTCAACCCTATGCCTCTCTTGATTCCCATGTCTTGTGTTTAAAATGTGTGACCTCTCTCTCTGTGTCTCTGTCCCTCCCTCCATCCCTCTCTCCCTTTCTCTCTCTCCTTCCCTCCTCCTCCTCCTCTCCCTCCTTCTCCTCCTTCTTCTCCTCCTTTTCTTCCTCCTTCTCCTTCTTCTTCTTCTCCTCCTCCTCCCTCTCTCTCTCTTTCTCTCTCTCTGCCTCTCTCTCCCTCTCTTTTTCTCTTTCTCTGTCTCTCTGTCTCTTCCTCTCTTTTTCTCTGTCTCTCTGTCTCTTTCTCCTCCTTCCTTCCTTTTTCCTTTTCTCTCTCTCTTTCTCTTCCTCTATTCCTTTCTTCTCTCCTCCTCCCATTCTCTTTTCTCTCTTTTTCATGAAAGGTAAGAAAATCCTTCATTTGCCTTGATAAGAATGGCCTCCATTATTTGGATATTTGGATTTTTAATTCTAATACGTGACTTCATGGTATAGGGAATTTCCAGTGATAAAAACCTCTCTACTAATTATATGGCTAGTAATATAAATATTTAGCATTGAGAAAATGTTTTATGGTTTGTAAAGCATTGTGCATATGTTATTTCATTTGTTCTAATGGGCTTAGAGAGTTTCAAGATTGCTAGACGATTAAAGGAACTTCCTAAGGTCCACCAGGCAATATGTGTAAATAGCAGAACTGAACACATGCCTTCCTTGATTCCAACTCTAACTAGTATACTATGATGCCTCTTACACAAAAATGGCACAAGTTTTTTTTTAAGCACAACTATTTTTAAGCAAACAAGAGAAGACATGTTCTAAAAAAATTAAAAGCAAGAAAGAAATTTCTCTTGGAAAAATCAAAGGAGAACTTCAGGGGGAAATGTCACCAGAACTTAGTCTTAAAGGAAGAAGACTCCAAAAGGTGGCAACAAGGAAAGACTTATGTTCCAAAAGTGGGAAATGGATGAATGAATGCACAAAGGTGGGAGGTATAGGGAAAGATCAGGGAGCAACTATCATCCAATTTGGCTAGATTATAAAGCCTACAAAAGGAAGCAATGAGATATAAAACTGGAAAGATAGGTCAAAGACAGATTGTAGTAGATGGACTTAAATGTCAAGATGGATAGTTTGGTTGTACTAGAAAAAAAGCAAAAGGGACCAGAAGACCTGGATTTGAGGCTCAGTTGCAATATTTGTAAGCCATATGACCTTGAAAAAATCTTTTATTTCTCTGGGCTTCAGTTTCCTAATGTGTAAAATAAAGGGTTGAGTGAGCTGATTTCCAAATTCCTTTGAGCTCTAACATCAAGAATGTTTAAGCAAGAGAATGAGATCATTATACCAAAATAGATTATTTAGGTAGTAGTGTGAAGAATGAATTTGAAAGGGAGGAGAGGAGAGTCAGGGAGATGAACTAAAATAGTCCATTGGTCCACTTGGCACAGTTTTTTTTTGTTTGTTTGTTTGTTTGTTTTGTTTTTGTTTTTGTTTTTGTTTTCCTGCAGTGGGAATGAATCTGAACTAAGCTAGTCACACCCCAAAGTGACCAAAAAGAGGGGAAGGATCTACTTGTACAAAAATATTTATAACAGTCCTTTTTGTAATGGCAAAAAACTGGAACCTCCTTGGGTGCTCCTCAGCTGGGAAATAGCTGAATAAATTATGTTATAATATGATGTAATGCAAGAAAATATTATTGTGAAAAAAAGAAATGATTAAAGAGAAACTTGGAAAGATGTATATGAATGAATGCAAAATAAAGTGAGTGGAATCAGAAGAACAATTAATACAGTAACAAAAACATTGTAAAAACAAGTAACTTTGAAAGACTTATGAACTCTGAATAATCCAGTGACCAACCATGATTCCAGAGGACTGATAATAAAACATGCTACCTACATAGACAGATTGGTGATAGACTAAAATACAGAGCAAGACAGGCAATTTTTGGACATAACCAATGTGAGAATTTGTTTTGACCATGCATATTTCTTACCAGAATTTTATTTTCTTTTTCTAATGAGAGTGGGCATAAAAAAGGGGGGAGTCCATTTTTGTTAAGTAAAATGAAAATTAAAAAGAAAAGATGTTATAAAGAAAGATTTGATATGCAACCCATTACAACAAGCAATCAACTTGGCTAGTATAATGGGGGAAATGAAAACAGGATCAAGACCTGAACAAAGACTCCATAAACAAGCCTGTTGAGTTAATATAGACTATTAGTCTTATAGCTGTGAGGTGTCAAAGAAAATGGAGAAATGAGCCTGGAACAAATGAACAGCAGGCTAACTCCTGCCAGCTGTTTCTGGAATCAGTCAACATCATCAATTGCTCCTGGTTCACTTTCTCTGAGTCATCCTTTCATTTCTTCTTGAAGATGTTGAATGCTTCATTCAATCCATCATCCATCTGATCCTTCAAAGAATCACAAATCAAAGATTACTAGAGCTAGGAGGAACTTGGAGACTCTACAATGCAAACCACAGCTGACCAAGTAGTCTCCCTACAACTAACTTGACAAATTGTGATTTGACCTTCCTTTGAAAATCTCCTACAAAGAGGAGCATACTACATCCTGAAGTGTCCATTACTCTTTTAGGTAATTCAAATTCATTGAAAGTTTTTTCTTTACACCAACATGTTTGCTCCCTTGCAGTTTCTGTCAATTAACAAATCAACTTTAATTAAACATCTACCACATGCCTAGCAATTCCTGGGAGAAAATATTACTAATAATTAATGACATAGGGAGATCCAGAGTTCCCCCTGCCTTTTTTTTTAAAGTCCTCATTTTAAAGCTCAGTCTCTGAAGAACATTGCTGATAGTAAAATTGAATTAACTTTCTCCTCAATGTTGTGCACTGTTATGGGAACCCTCAGTGCTCTAAGCAGATATGGGTGAGGATAAATTTTTTGATTACATGATCCATGACTAGGAAATTTGGAAGTAAATGACATAATCAAAGTTATATCCTCTGACTTCTCATTATAATAGGTCCGCCTCTCATTGTAATATTCATTCTCTCTCATTAATTGTTAATCACCCAGAGTTGATTGCCATCATTAGGAAGACCCCCTATTTCAGGGGCATATAAACTTTGAATCCACCAATGATTTATCTTTGGAATTCAGGAGTATCATTAGCATTATTAATAAAATGATTAATTACTCAGAAACTTGTCTCTCAAACTTTTTAAATATCATGTTTCTTAGCTCCTAGTTCTCCTTTGAGTCAAGTATAGTAAATACAATCACTTTCACCTTCAAATTTTGAAGGTAGTTATCGTATCTTCTATCAACTCCAAATCTTCTTTTGTGACATCTCAAATTCTCTCAATTAATCCTCATCATCTTCATTTTCTGGATTTCTAACTCTTTATCTCTTCCTTCTGATTGGCTGGTTCCTTCTAGAACTCCCAAGTTACCTACCCCTCAATTCTTCTGCAGGATGCATTTTTGACTCTGACTTTGGAACTGTATCAAGTAGTAGATGGTCATCTCAATTTGGTGTCATTAATCATTAATAAAGATTTTCCCTTTCCTCTCATTTCATCCACTGCTTGTTATGCTTTACTACCATGATCATATTCTTTAATTTATTTCCCTACATTATTTAAACTTCTGATTCAGTACAGCTCCTTATCTAACAAATGAAAAGATCTGATTGATACTGGAAATATCTATCCTAATAGTTTGTGGATTTTATTCAATGACCAATTCATACACTTTGTGTATTCTTTTACTTTTTGATACTACATTGGATGAAATATTTATATAGGCTTTTTTCTTTTGAATTAGTTTTATATTATATTCCCAAACTAGACACTAGAGAATATAAAAAGATACATAAGATGAAGTTTCTTCCTTCAAAAACCTTATAGTCTAGTGGGGAAAATTATGTCTATATATAATAGGCAATGTTGAAGTGGGAAAGGACTATTTTCTAGAATGTATGGGTCCAGAACTTGAATTCTACCAATTGGGAGGAAAAAACCCCATCAATTCCAATAATACACCAAGAGTATATTGATTGCATCAAGGATATTGAGGAAAGAGAGTAATAAATTAAAGAAAATGAGGATTATTGTTAGTTCTATGATCATTGTTGAGGTTGATTCTTAGATTTTGAAGACCAATGACATCAGTGACTTTCAGGTAAATTGGATATGAGTAGGGCAGAGTTGTATTAGCCTCACTAGCATTGAAGTCCAATGGTAAGACAAAGGTCAAGACAACCAGTGATGACCCAGGATGCAGTATATGACTGTGACTTTTCTAAATTAAGATCTTTCCTCCGTCTCAATTTCTCTGAAGCCACATATGTGAAACAAAGGAAGTCTTTGAAAATAAGCAGTGACAGTAACAAAATGTTATATTCTTTTATTGTTCAACCCAAAATAAGATGAATGATCCCAGCTGGAAAAAAAAATGACAAATTGCAGCTGGAGTTGGAAGCTACAAGTAGTTGGAGGCAAAACAATCAGGGAGTTATATTGGATACAGTGGTGCTTGGGAAGATCATTGAATGACTCCAAGTTTTCCCCCCAGGAAACACTATATCCTATATAGAGATTAATTCAAAGTAGGATCCATATAGGACTTTTTTTTTTTTTGATCAATACTTTGTCTATCAGATTGAATAGACTTTGACTTCTAAGTTATTCTGCAGGAAGAAAAGTGTAATATAGAAAGAAAAGATAGTAGAAGAAAGAGGAATGTGGTGGTACTTGTTCAGAAATAACTTCTCAGATTATTTTACATTTCTAAACCTGAGTTAAATTTTAAAATTCAGGTAGGGTCAAAGTGAACCAAATATGCAAATTATCATTAAAAGTTCCCATTATTTGAAACTATTACCTAAGGGGTTGGAGGAACAGTCAGAATCAGGGCTTCACACAAATTAGTGTTACTCAAATAAAAGACAAAAAGTAATATAAAACAAAATATGTTAAATATATTTGTTAAAAGTACAAAACAGAAGAATTCAGGGCAGGATAAGAGATCACTTATAGAAGTCTACATGGAAGAAGAACATTTTAGCTAAGGCTTAAAGGATGGTTAGGATTTCAATAACCAGAGATAGGAAGGGAGGGTATTTGTGGTAGAGAGAGTCATGTGAACAGAGGCAGGAAAGACTGGGATATATTCAGGGGACAGTAAGTAATCCAGTTCAGTCTTTAGCCCTCTTTGCATTCCTGTGAGGTAGAGAAAGGAAATGCCATGCATGCCTAAAGATCTTAATTTCAGTTTGGGAATAATGGCTGAAAGAACTGGAACACATAAAAGTTATTGCTCCTTGCCTGGAATACCCTCATCCCCACATCTTTATTTCTGGTCTTAGTCCTTTAAATCTACTCTTATTACTCCTTATGGAAAAACCACTGTTATTCTCTTTAAAAATTCTAGTTTCCACTGTAACAGTGACTAGCCTGGTCCTATGCTGCTTAGAAGCTAAAGATATTTATTTTTCTTCCTTCCAAAGGGTTCTTTAGTACCCTGAAAGAGGATTAAGGTATCTGCTATTTGCTATTGGTTTTAGCCACCACTAATTTGTGTTCCTCACATTTTAGGGGTCCCCAGCAGCCTAGTTCCAATTATCACTTAACAAAGTAGCTTTTACAAAGAAATACTTAATTCAAGAATATACAAACAATATCTGTCTCTAACACTTGACTAATACAATCTCTCCTTATACCACTCTGATGCATTTTAGGAAAGGAAAAGCAGATTAGGTTCACAGCTTAGATCAGTTCTATATAACATGGTCCCACCTACTTCCAAATCCAAAGCTTACTTGGATTTTCATCCCAGCACCCTGATTTCTAAGGACTTTCCTTTTGGGTTGATGGCAATATCTCTTCTAGAATTCTGCCTCCACTGTCATCATGGCTCAAGTTCTCAAGTCTGGGGACTCTACCACCTGCACCTAAAACTGAAAAAGACAATCAAAACAGACCAGGCCAATTTTGGGGGATGTAAGGTCAAAATAGACAGGGAGAAGGCAGCCTTCTACCTCCTTTCCTTCCTCCAAGCTCAGTGTATGGTGAATGAACAAGGCATTTCCTTATTTTTGTGAACAAGAACTTCCCTGGACAATGGGGGAATGAGATGGAGTGAGTAGAGAGGAGAAGAAACTGTCCCAGGTTGGTAGTTTTCACATATATAGCCTGTTTTGGCTACATAGCCAATGGACAAGTTTATTCCCACCCATGTAATAAGAGAACAAATAATATCTTCTTCCAGAAGTAGATTTCTGGTGTCTCCCAAATGGTTGCTTCAACTTAAAGCCCAGTTTTAGTGCATTTAAAAAAATAGTTTATATTGGAACATGTATTTACCACTTCAGAACATATTGTATAAACTGAAATATTTGTAAATTTGCATTCTATGACAGAGGCAGCTGGCAGTGCAAAGGACAGAGCAATGAACTTAAAGTCAGAAAAATCTGAGTTCAAATCTGACCTCAGACACTTACTAGATTTATGTTCCTGAGCAAATCATTTAATCTCTCTGCCTCCATTTTTTCTCAGCTATAAAATGAAAATAATAATAAAATCTGCCTTCTGGGGTTGTTGTAAATATATGATGGGATGATATTTGGAAAGCACTTAGAAAACCTTAGAGCATCACATAAATGCTAGCTAGTTATTGAAGGAAATGATGCCATTAGAGCTGATTGCTATAAAATCAAACCAATTCTGAAATGAAGAAGAAAGTTTGGACCAAATTTACCCAAAATATTTTGGATAGGCTCTCTATGGAGCTTGCCCATCAATGAATCTACCTGAGGCAGACACAGCAAAAGGATATGGAAGTGAATTCAGAAATGTGTGGGAAGAGGAGAGTAGAGTGGATTGCTTTGGGGAAATTGCAAAGGCCTTTTAATAACTGCAAGCTTCTTCCTGAGCCAAATGCCTATCTTTTTAATAATAATGTTCTTCTCTCAATTCTTCGTGACTGTAAGTCACAGAGCATGATTGTCTCCAAAAAGATTGAGTTGAGGATAGCACAAAGGCCAAAGGAGATGAGTAGGAGGAGGCTGCAACATATGAGTAATATCACATAACTCAGAAGAAATCATGTAAAGGATGTTATTGAAGAAATATGTGATTAAAAAGGATGACTTGGATTTGAATGAAAAACAACTGATCGATAGCCTTCATGTTTCATTTGTGTCCTTGTGTTGTCAAGAGAATCTGAATGATAGCTCATGTACTCAACACAGGAAGTGTGCCAGACATTGTACTAAATGCTAGGAACACAAACTACAAAAAGAGACCTCAGGACCATATATTCTAATAATAGGAGAAAACACATAGGAAACTGTTAGCCAGAAGAGATGTTCTGGTTTCTAGAAGCAATGGTGCTATTGATTTGCTTATCACATAACTTGTGCTCTGACCTATTCTTTCAGAGCCAAGCAGACTACTTCTGTCCCTCAGAATTTTAAATTACTCTAAGGTGTTAGTTATATCTCGCCTCTCAGCTACTGGCTTAGACCCCACTACTTATTTTCCCCCTTTTTAGAGAATCAGTAATTAGCACTCCAGGATTAAATAATCCTGTTTAAGTGATTAAATAACCACTTGATACCAGGTAGCTAGTATGAAGGAATTTTTACTTCAAAGATTTATCAAGAACAAATATTCAAACTCTAACATCTCAGAGGTATAATTCTCTCCTCCCCTCCCCATATTACCTTGATCTGGTTGTATGAGTGGTAGGAACACACACACACACACAGCACTAGTCTCACCAAGTTCACCTTCCATCCAGAGAAGACATCATTGGGCACATCTCCTGGGCTGGAGTCCCGAAGTACACTGTAGATGATCCCATCATGTTCCTTCAGACTTCATTGCTGGATGGGTTGCAAAGCCTAATCTGGATTCCTGGACTCCATCTTTTAAACTTTCAAGGTTGGAGACTCAATATCTGTACCTAGAATGCAAACAAACAAGAAAAGATCAAGGAGGCTTCATTTCTTGGGGTCTATATGGTCTGAAGTGAGTGTGTGGGGGAGAATTCCTAAGGCTCTCCCTTCTTACTACAAGATCTCACAGTGAAATAGTGAAGGACTGACCTTGTTGTGAAGGGCTTCAATCAGAGATGATTCTGGCTCTTTGGAAGACACTGACAGTTACATCGATGCAATCAATGGGATAAAAACACCTCCTCTCCACTACACGGTAGGCCAGTTATATTAATGTTCACACATACGTCACGATTCTCCTGGAGGCAGCTCTCTAGAGTCTTCCTCCGTCCAGAGATGGGACTACACATGTTTCAGACCTCCATTACAATCATATCCAGAGAAATAAAAGGAAAATGTTGGGGGAGAGAGAAAAGTGTTTGTGTGTGTGTGTGTGTGTGTGTGTGTGTGTGTATGTGTGTGTGTGTGTGTGTGCGCGCATATAGAGCATAAGTGGAAATAAGTGGAAAGCAGGTAAATGGTGAGATGGCCTCTGTGAATAGGATGGATGTGAAGGTAAAGCATGATATGGGATATAAGGATAATTAGATATAGAGGACTACATTGATGAGTTTGCACTTTCAACAGTGGAGATAACTGATCCTCAGGGAAGTCCCAAAGATGAGTGGATTAAGTTTCCCAAGGAACTGGAACATAGATTCTGAATTTCTATGGTACAGAGTTCCAGGCCTTCTATGGAAGTTGTTGGTTCACGCAGGAAGTAGTAGCACATATATTTAATGGACTTCCTATGGTGAATTTATGAAAAGAGATGAAAAAAATCACCCAAGATGAGTAGTCATGGATCATTTATATTCTGCATTAGGAGAAAATGGCTACATATTGAGATCAGAAACTCATCAGAGCATGGGAAATCAAGAATAAAGTGAATAAAGAGAAACATTCTTCTGACCAGGAAAAAGAGATCACAAAGTTTCACACAGATAAATGGCTTCATGCTACCATAACACGTTGCTTTCTTTGGCTTCTGACCTATACAAGGGGAAAAAAAAACTGAGAGCAAAAAAGAAAGCAGAGTAATGTCTTTGCTCTTGGCAGGTTAGAAGAGGGAAAGGGAGACTTTCCTTTAGTCATGGAATTAAAACCATTGGTTGTGGTGGAAGAAAGATTACAGGGCTTTGATACAATGTGAAGTCAAGAAGTCATCAAACCCTGGCAAACCCTAGGAAGGTTTCTGACTGTAAGTTAAGAAAAGTAAGGTGATTTATAGAAAATTATTCTAATCAAGTCTGAGAACAAGATTAAGGATTAGATTAGACTGATAACAGTTTAGGTTTGATGACAACAGGTACCACATTATACCTAGGTGTTTCTTTAATCTTGTTCTATTGACTATTTAAAGATTTGTTGTTCTCTCATTCTGCTATTCTTAGATGATTTTAAAAGGAATTCCATTTATCACGTTGGGGGGAAAAAGAATAATTGAATGGAAAAGTGTTCTGATCTCTAAAGACCATAATAAACAAGTCATAACCATTTACCTAGTGACAACTTACCCTGATTTCATTACTCAGAAGAAAGTCAGCCTCTTGAATGCTGGATTTACAAACCTAATTATAGAGTGATAATAACATCATACCCCATTCTTCAACACTTCTGCATTCCATCTGTTCCATATTTTGCATACTCATTGCTTTATCTTTGCATGGGTCTGTTTTGTTTCAACTTGATTTAAGTTCCTTAAAAGGCAGGACTATATTTTGAGGGCAGCTAGGTGGCTCAGTGGATGGAGCCTGGAGTCAGCAAGACTTGAATTCATACTTGGTCTCAGATACTTACTAGCTGTTCCATCCTATACAAGTCACTTAATCTCTGTTTATCTCAGTCTCCTCATCTGTAAAATAGGAATATTAACACCTACTTTCCAGAGTTGTCATCAGGATAAAATGGGACAATATTTGTATAGTGCCTGACACATAGTAAACTCTATGTAAATATTAGCCATTATTTTGTTTTGTGATTATCTTATTCCTGTTCACTATGTCCTCTGTTATTGTTCCTTATACACAATAGACACTCAGTAAATATTTATTAATGAACCAACTAGACCATTCCATGGTAGCTGAATCCACAATGCTTAATGCCAGAGAGACTGAGTCTTTGGGATTTGTCTCAATGTATCATAACATCTTTTTTTGAAAGGGAAAAATGGAGACTTTCCTACACCAGCTGTCATGTTCAAATCTCCCACTTGGTATTTTAAAAGCAAACTCCAATTCTGTAAATAAAAATTCTGGAACCTGTTGCCATCAAAACGAGTCATATCCAGGACAAACAGTATGAAATTCAGGCAGGGAATTTATTAGTAAGATAAATTCAGGAAGGACTGGAGAAAGATTTGAGACATAAGGCCATAGGATAGGAGAGATGCTGGAACATGGATACAGTATCCCACGGATAGGGTACATTCTGAGTAGAACAGGAAGGATGGGATAAAAAAGTTCACTTGTCAAGTAATAGCTATCTTACAGCATCCTTTTTAAACTAATATTCTTGTTATATTAGGTGCTAAACTCAGTTGTTGTTTTTTCTACCTATAGAAGAAGTATAGGTATTATTAACATCCTTTGCATTTTAGTACTCTGGGAGAGAAGGTCCACTTGTTTGTCCCTAATTATGCCTCTTGCTAATTCAGAACTTTACGCAGTGTAGATTTATGGAAAGTTTCTGAAGACTTTGTTGAATTTGAGTATAATTAGCCAGGAAGGAGGAACCAGTGGTTAACTAATCTGCATGTGTTTTTTCCTTGGTCTTTGGTCCCTATCACCAAAACTGGCCCTGTGGTTTCAGTGGAAACTCTGCAGTTTTTCAGATCCAACTGCTTAGAGGAAAAAAAGCTGCCTCTATCTCAGTAATCACAGATCTTCCAAAATCATGATTAGCTCCAGAGACCAAGGAAGGCCTTTTTGGCCCCCAAAGCTCAAGTAATTGCACTCACTCTCTTCGACTTTAATCATCTCATTGGTTCAGGGCTGAAAATGGCCACATCCCTCAGGGCTCACTTCCTTATCCTGGCCTATTCAACCCAAACAACTTCTCTCCCTGCCATCTTGTCTTCACCAAAGTATTTCCCCTTTAGTCCACTTGTTGCTGAGCAGCAGAGCAAACAGCTGCTATCTTTACAGTTATGTGGTTAGTTGCATTTTTGGCTTGTTGGTGGATAGATGAGGATGCTTAGGAAGAATGCTCTGGTGCTTTTCTTTGTGCCTCACCACCCTTGCCAGACCATAGAGTTTATCACATAAAATTCTCAAGATCCCAACCCAGCCCTCTTTTGGATTTCCTGGTATTTTCTCAGTGTCACTCACCTTCTATCACCCAAAGGACGACAAAGCAAGATGGATTTACTTTAAGCATTATTAAAAACAGCTCATTCCTCTGTCCAATAACCTACGTTGGTTCCCTTTTGTCATTCATATAAAAATTAATCTATACCTTATCATTAAAGGCTTTCTGCCAAATACTCTTATCTTAAATTAATTTCTTCTTGTTTACCATCAAGGATTCTAGTTTTCATTTAAGTAAGTTTGTTTAATATTACTCATATACAGCTTCCTTACTCATCTTTTCTTACATTTGTAATATCATTCCTCACTTCTTAAAAGCATTCTCTTACTCCTGCTTTCCTTTCTATAAAATTTCATTAATTAGTCTTCCAAAAAGTCTTTACCCTTGACTCCAATTCCTACAATGCTCTGCCTCATATCTCTTTAGCTCTAGTGTTATGTTTACAGCCTACAATTATCCCTTCCACATAATCCTTTCCTTATTAAAGTTTCAATATATTGTGGATCAGCATAAGAAATTTATTGGAAATTTGGGGGAGAGTTTTGTTCATACATGTGAAGACCAGCAGACAACACACAAGAAGTTTAGAAACACAGAAATGTGTAAAATTTATGAGTAGTAATGTAAAATATCAACATAGTTTATCTTTTGGTACCACAATAATTCAGACTTCTTTTCTGGTACAAAAAGAGGGACAAAAAGTCCCCAGATAGTGGGAGTGCCATACCACTAATAGCTGTATTTGTTCCTAAATGCCAGTCTTGAACCTCTAACTGCTAACTGGACATTTCTGCCATCAAAAACAAGAACTCAAACTGCCTAAAACCTCAACTATTGATTTCTAGGAGTTCTTTATACCTCCATCCGGGAAGCTGTACAGGCAGAAGACTTTAGATTAGACCAATAGCACAGAGTCAGCAGCTCAGAAAGTGAAAGACCTGACTTCAAATCCTATCTTTGCTGACTGTGACCTTAAGGAAATCACTTAACTTGCCACAGTCTCTGCTCATTTGCAAAATAGAAGGATCAGATGAGAAGACCCCTTCCAGCTCTAAATCTCTGATCTTAAATTTAAAATGGTGTTTGAGGAAGAGCATTGGTGCTTTATGTTCCAAGATCCATCACCTAAGACAAAGGGGTCTTCTCTTTGGGAATGGTAAGAACTGCCTGAGGATCCAGGAGATTTTATTCTAGGAAGGCTGAGTTGAGCCTGTAGTCAGGTATTCTATACAGGAAGAAGGCTCTTTTTCTGCCAAAAGGGGAAAGTGAAACTGATCTGGGGATTATTACAAAAGCAGCAGCTGTTTGCTCAGCTACTGAGCAAAAAGCGGGCTGGGGAGGAAATGGTTTGGGGAAATCCTGAGCAGTCATCTTCGACTCCTCCCTTTTTTCCCACATCCATTTAATTGACAAATCCTTTCAGTTTACCTTCAGGGTGACTTTCAAATTCCATTCTCTTCTTTCTCTTTGCTATTCTCCTAGTTCAGAGCCCATTAGCTCTGCCTGGAACATTGTAACAGCCTCTTAACTGATCTTAACTTCATGCTCTCCCCAATCTGATGTGTTCCCTTATCTTTAGTCCTTCCTATACTTTACTTGTCAGAATAGTTGTTTCTTTTCATTTTCGCCCTGTATCATGCATCCAAATTAGCCCTTGTGTTATTGTTCACAAAGAACACCCCATCTCCCATCTTTGCTTGGAAGGCATTCTCTCCCATTTACTTCTTAGAATCCCTAGCTTTCTTCGAAGCTCATTTTCAATACAACCTCTTACATGAGGCTTTTTCTGATCCCCCTCAGCTACTGTCATTGTCCCCATTATCTTGAATTTATTTTGTATATACAATAATTATATGTATACATGCTACTTTTCCTGATAAAAGGTAAGCTCTTTGAGGGCAGAGACTTATTTTTGTCACTATATTCCTACTGCCTGACAAGGTACCTGGTACATAGAAAGCACTTAAGAAATGCTTGTTGATTGATAATTTATCCCATGCTTAAAAACTTTTACTGATTCCTTAGCCTCCCTCACTCTTCTCCCATAACCTTCAAAATAAAGTAAAAATTCCTTATCTTGTCAAAGTTTTCCATGAGTTAGCTTTCACTTACCTTTCCAACCTTATGCCATGTGACTCACCTGTACATACTTCCTACAACCAATGAGGCTGAATTTTTCCATGTTCTCCGAACATGTGCTGAGTTAACAACCTTGTTATGCTATTCTCTCCACCAAGAAATGTTCACAGCATTCCCCACCATACCTGCCTGTCTAAATACTACCTAAGAATTTGTATATACTTACTTCAAAATCCAGATATAATTCTACCTTCTCTATGATTTTTACCCTCACTTCTTTCCTCGCTTTCACCCCCATATGATCTACTATATGCAGCTTTCCTATTCTGCTAATCTAATTGGTCTTTCAAGAATTGTTCTGCAGACCAAGGAGAAATCAAAGAGACATATTTGGGCTTGATAAAAAGGAAACAATTTTCTAACATTTAGAATCCATCCTAAAATGAAATGAACTACTCAGGGACATAGTGGGTCAATCTAGGTGTGTTTTCTATATGTCCCTGTTATGATTGACATTTCTCTTGTGAGAGGCAGCGGGCATGGGGCAGTAAAAACCTAGCTTTAAAATCAGAGAATCTTGGGTTCAAATCCACCTTTTGATATATATAAAAATTATGATTGTGAGCAAAGTCCTTTATTTTTACCTAGTCCCTCCAGGGTGGTGTTTGTTTGAACCTTTCTTGTGATGCTTAACATAATCCATCTTATATTATATTTATTTTTTTAAGTCTTTGAAAAATAGGAATCAGAAGACTTGGACTGAGTTCTAACTCTTCCATTAACTCACTGTGAGTCAATTCAATGGGATTGAGTTAAATTCAATTTATATTTTTAAGTACCTCTTATAATATTGTTATTTAAGATGTGGAAAATAAAAAGTTGGGATTTTTGTTTGTTTGTTTTTAAATTACTTAGTTTTTGCCCAAAAGGATTTACTTTCTACCCAGGGTGAAGGATGGATATGATATCTACATTGATTTTAAAAATGCAAGGTAGAATACAGTGTAGCCTAAGAAGGGACCCAGACCAAATGCTTCAGGAAAATGGGAGTAAGGAGAAAGCCTTTCCATCTTGGTGGTGGAGAGTGGAATGGATAAATTCAGGGAAATCTACCAAGTAGGTGGCATATCAGCTGAGCCTTGGAGGAAAAGGATTCTGAAAAGTGAAGATGTGAAAGGAGGGCATTTCAGGCATGAACGCTTTAGTTTCTTCTCCTATAAAATAAGAAAGTTGGATTTCTCCCATATTCTTTTGAGCTCTCAAACTAATGAGGCTAGAATGTAAAAGGTCCGTGTCCTATACTTTTTTGCAGATTCTGGAGATTCTAGCACTGTACCTGCTTATAACACCAAGATGTTATTGAGCTATTGAATCAATTTCATTAGAAGGCTTCTCAAATCTTTTTTTTTTTTTAATGTATGGATGTATTTGTTTCTTCCTTTACTCAGAACCCACATCATCAATTCCTTTTGAACCTCCCACATCCCATGCAAACTGCCCAGAGCTCACTGTTATTAACTGACTCATACCACAAGACCTTCCATTTGTTTTGCCTTTCAGACTGGTGGCATAAAGAATAGGATGTTAGACTTGGAGTCAGGAATACCTGGGTTCAAATTCTATCTTTGATATTTAACTGAGATATTTACATTAGGTCTCAGTTTCCTCATTGGTAAAATGATAGATGATCTCTAAGGTCCACTCCAGTTCTAAATCAATAACATGCCAATCATAGGGGCAGGAGCCAGACCTGGGATGTCATTGATATTGGGAACTCCCAGATAAGGAAACTCCATCTATCAATGAAGATTGGCACTTTCCTCTTCAATTCCTAACTTGCTGATGTCATTAGTTCTCTCCAAGAATGAAGGACAACAAGAACAACAAGAATCTTAGAAAGTAGCTTAATACACTGAGAGAACAAGGGATTTGTCCAGGGTTATATATGTCAAAGGCAGCAATTAAACCTGAGCCCAGGCTTTCTTAATTCTAAGGTCAGCTCTCTATTCATTGTCCCATGTTGCTTCTCATAACAGAAGCTGTCAGTCATAACAGAGTCATGGAGACACATCCATGTTGAATCACTGCTTCCCTGGGCAGCCCATTCGACTTTGGAACAGTTTTAAATGTTGGAAACTTTTCCCTTAAATCAAACCAAAATATATTTCTCTGCAGTCTTTAGTCAATGCTCCTAGACCTGTCCTTTGGGCCCAAGTGGAAGTCTTAGGTGACTGAGCAGAATAATAGAATGATAAATAGTAAATAGAATAGTAAAGGTCAAAGGGACTTTGGAAACTGACTATTCTGAGGAAAGTTAGGCTCAGGGATTTGTCTAACTTTGTGCACAGGAACATGGGAACAGAATCTCTTAGAATCCAGATCTCCTGACTCCTAATTTAGTGCTCTATGCTGGATTTAACAGCTTAGCCCCCAGTAGGGTCAGCCAGGGAAGTCAGTGGCAAATAGCTTATACCATTCCAAAGAGATCAGGAAACTGGATATGAAAGAGCCTGAAGAATTCCATTCCTTACCAAGTCCCTAGATTTAAAAAAAAATTACAATGCAAAACATTCTGTGAATGTATGGTCAGTTAGTACAAGGTTAAGGGCACCTGGAAGCTTTTTGAGTTGTTCTTATTCTTCTGTTCTGGAACAGACAGTCTCTATTCTTCAGGATCAAAGGGCCATTCTGAGCCTCATCCCCACCCACCCTTAGCCCCAGAAGGTGGTTATCAGAACTAATGAGTTACTCACCCTTTAAATGCTGTTTCCCCACCCTCCAGCCGGCATTTCTCTTGGGGTCTTCTGTCTCCCACAGTAATTAAATAATCAAGTAATTGTTGATGAGGGGGTGATGTGATTATGACAGAGCTGGCTGAATCTTTTTCATCCTCCCACCAGCTAATCCCCCCTCCAGGCCTCTGCAAATAGAAAGAACTAATTGGCATCCTGCAGAGCCTCTCAGCCCCCTACCAGCCCCTCTATCAGGAGCTCACAGGACATCAGCTATTATGCCTTTCAAAAGGTCTGGAACTAATAACCCAGTTCTAGCTTCTCTTGGGTTATACTGTTCCCCAGGAGACCCCAACTGTTCCAAGGAAGAAGGATCCTCCTACTTTTAAGTCTTCTCACCAGCATCGCTCACAACCCCAAGATTTGGGGCTACAATCTCTTTCCCCAAACTAAGGAATTTTAATTCAATCCAAGAAAAATTTATTTTGCAGACTATGTGACGGATACTGTGTTAACCTTTGGGAATATAAAAATAGACAGTCCCTGCCTACAAAGAGCTCACTTTCTATTGGACTGGAATCACTCCCTCCTTACTTTAAGAATCACCTTCTACATGAGGTCTTTTTTTTGATCTCTCCCCATCTTTTCTCCCCAAACTTCTTTGTATTTATATTGTATGTGTCTTCTATATCTCCATATATGTACATCCTGCTTCCTCGATATAATGAATCTTCTTATGGGCTGGAACTTTTTCTTTTGGAGGGTGGGGGTTGGTGTGAGGGAAAAGGAGCATTTTTTATTGCCAGATAAAAAGAACCTGGCACATAGTAGATATTTAATAAAATCCTGTCAACTGATTTTTTGATTGAGAGAAATACAACATAACCACAGATAAGCAAACACAAAATAGATGCAAATGGGGTGGTACCAACAACTGGAAAGAAAACTGGAGGTTATAAGGTGAAATACCTGTCTTTGAGCTTGAAAAAACACTGAGGAATATTTAATAACACCCTCATTTCCAAGATCCAGAAAAAATAAGCAAATGACAGGCCCAAATTCAAACAGCTGGTAAATAACAGTGCTAGGATTTTCACTTATGACTCTATTTTAGGAACTTTGCCATTGCTGTCTGATGGTGACCTCATGGTTCAAGCAAATGATGAAAAAATTGAAGATGGTACAAAAGGTAGAAGTGGCTTCTTCCTAGTTTCTTGGTTGTTTGCAGCTCTCCAGGTTTCCTTGTGGCCTGCGATTTGGCAGGATTTTAATTATTGGCCTGTCTCTTCTCATTGTTGAAGGAAATGTGCTGTAGGATCATGAAACTGGTGGTGTTCACTCTGGGAAGACTAGCTAGTCCCTTTGCACAGGATCAGAGGCCCTGCAAGTGGGGGGGGTCCGTGGGCCCTACAAGTGGGGGGGTCTGTGGGCCCTGCAGATGTTGCAGGAGAAAATGGGGAGAGAGGCCAGAGGCTGGGGAGGACTTGTCGTTGTTTCATCTTGCTTTGTTCTATTTGGATGGACTTGTGATATAGGCAGGGACATTCCCTCTTGTAGAGGAAGGTCCTTCACTAATAGCAGTTGCTTCTCATTTTATATTCTTATAGAGTTAATTAGGGTCAATGAGAAGCTGCCCACCTTGCTCAGGGTCACTGAAGCCAGCGTGAGTCAGATTCAGAACTTGACCCAAGTCTTGTTGACTTAAAGGTTAGATCTTAATCCACCCCATCCTGTGTGGCCTTTCATGGGAAGCTCTGGAGTCAGAAAACCTAGGTTTGAGTTTCAAATAAGTAGCAGGGTAGATACAGTGCCAGGTCCTAGAGAAAGAATTGAGTTCAAATTCAGCCTCAGACACTTACTTACTGTGTGACCTTGGACTGCCCTCAGTTTTTGCATCTGTAAAATGGGAATACTAATTCCCAGAGTTGTGATGAGAGTCAAACCAGATAACTAACTATAAAACCCTTATTTAACACAGTGTCTGGCATAGAATAAGCATTTATAGAAATGTTCGTTATTATTAATACTTATGAGTTGGGTGAGATCCTAATTGACTCTCAGTTTCTTCATTTGCAAAGTGGAGATAATGCTACTTCAGCTGTTTCTACTACAAGATTGTTGTTCTAGAGAGATATCACATAAGCAAAGGCTCTGATTGCATACCCCCCAAGAGAAGGACATAGTTATATACCTCCTGCTGCCTCAGCTTGTTTGTACCCCATTTAACAACAGGAGAAGGGAGGAAGAGATTCTTAGAATCACAGACTAGGCCATTAGAAATAATTTAGAACAATCCTTTATTTGACAGATAAAGAAATTGAGGTTTCTTTAGTCTCATAGAAGCAAGTAGAAGAATTCAAATCCTGGTTTTTGGCTCCAAACACTGTTCTTTCAACTGTATCCCTCTCCCTCTTCTCCTCTGGCCTTCAGGAAAAAAAGCCATTATTAGTACACTTCCCTCCCAAGCAGCCGAAGGGGTGAGAGAATGCAGCCCAGTGTCCACAGCTCCTGTCACAGACAGGCCAATATCTTTGGCTGTCATCAGGAGGCTTCTTATCAGCCATGTGGCTTGTCTAGGAGAAGGAAAGGTCAAGCTGTGGAAGCTTTGGGATCCAAGCAGCTGGAGCCAGGGCCTGCTCAGTGCTGCCCAGCACCGGGCCTTCTGCCTGCCTTTCAGGGAGAACAGTGAGACTGGAGATAACAGGGCTTTCTAATTAGAGTTGGCTCTCCCTGCATGGGGTGAGCTGTGGAAGAGGACGTGCCTTTTCTCAGCAGAGCTGTCCAAGGGATGGAATGAGATTCTGGTACCTAGGGCAGAAGCTGGCCCGAGGCTGAGCTGTGGATGCTAGAATTTCAGAGCTGGAGGAGGAGCCCCTGGAAGTGAAAAGACTTCTCTATGATCAAACTGCTAGTTAGCTGCAGCTCCAGGTCCCATCACTGTTCTGATTGCCAGTCCAGGACAATTCACATAAAACAGACACTTGTTTTGGTGCTTCCCAGCTTGCCACTGGGCTGCTCTACCCCTGCCCTCACTGCCCACCCCCCAATTAGAGCCACTTATTGTATATCCTAATAGTGTCAGACCTGACTGTCAAATGATCCTCACCGAATCGATAACATGGTAATATTAGCAGCATTTAAAAAGCCACTGCCATTTCAGTCATTTCTCACTCTCCATGACCCTATTTTCCTGGCAAAGATAGGGAGGGGTTTGTCATTTACTTCTCTGAGTCATTTTACAGATGAGGAAACTGAGACAAGCAAGGTTAAGTGGCTTATCCAAGATTACACAGCTAGTAAGGATCTGAGGCAAGATTTGAACTCAGGCTTTCCTGACTCAAGGCTGGTGCTCTGTCAGCTTTTCCCCAAGCTGCCTACACTTTAAGAGCTTATATACATTTTCTCATTTAAGCCTCACAACAACACTGCTCAGCAAGTACTATAAATATTAAAAATACCCATTTTACAGATAAAGAAAATAAGGCTGAATGTGGTTGTAATTTTCTTATAGGGTTATGAAATGTACAACATCTCTCAAAGACATTTATCTTTTTATAGGGAATTTCCTTCAAGGAAATTTAGGAAAGTTCCCAATATATCTAGGAAACCTTTTGTATTGAACTTTAAGGAATACATTATGGTACAGTGGAAAGAGGGCAGGATTTGGAGTTGGAGGATATGAGTTCAAATCCTATCTGCTACTTACTACCTAAGTGACTTTGGAGGAGTCTGGGAATCTCAGTCTCTCCACCCCACCCCGCCTATATAATGAGAGACTTGGATCAAATGATCTCTAAAATCCCTTTCAGCCATAAATCTGTGATCCAGATGTAAGTCACAAGACATGATGGGAAAGCATAGACAGGTGGAGTTCTTCAGGCTTTTTCATTTCTTTTCCATTTTTATTATTAAGAAGAATATCTGAATTTAGTTCACAGATTTATCAAAGTTTATTAAATTAAAAGCATTCAGGAAAATCAAAGAGACAATTTCAAGTATTAGAACAGAGATGGTTTCCCTTAACTCTTTAATTCAGAAAACTAAGCCACTTTCAACTCACATAACTAGTCTTGTTTATACTTTTTCAAAACTATCTTTTGAAGAAACATAAGATCAAAGAATTAAGAGCCATTAAGATTGGTGGAGGCTTCAGACATCAGAGAGTGAGCTTCACTAACACTACCAAGAACTTGAGTCTCATGCTCCCCAAATAATAGGATGTGAGTGTCCAGGATGTCTGATTAAACGGAAGTAAACAAGAAATTTGTAACCCCAAGTCAGAGAGTTGTCTGGGACAATGGATGATGATTCAGTGAGGGATGGTTGATTCAAATGTAGTTTAAGTGACTATGGGCCTTACTTACCTACCCAGTTCTTTTATGTTCCAAAAGAGTTTGGCCACTGGAAGCAAAACTTTCATTCTGATGAGAAAAGTTTTGCATAACTAATGCTTTGGGAATTAATAAATACTAGATGTGTGAAAGTTCTTCCTTTTTTTTTTTTTTTTAAGAGCTGAAGCTTATGACCTTAAATTTAAATAATGATGGTTTAGGTCAATTCTTCTCAATGGAGAAAGGTAGCATCTCAGCTAAGGATTTCAGCTAAACCCCGAAGCTGTAAGTAAAGACAATTCATAACTACCTGACCAATGGTATAAGCCACATGGGACTAGAGAGGTGTAGGTCCAGAAGAATTAATGTAAGGATATCAGCAGAAGACATTTGGCCCTTCATTATAAGAGGTATTAATCTACTCCATTTATCCTACTTCAGATACATATTTTAAGTATGTACCCCTTCTTGCACATTTTCTAGACGTGTCTTCTGTTCCCATGGATAATGTGTGCATCTGTGGGAGAATATTCCCATTTCATATTCCCTTGGACTATCGCAACAGGCTTCTAATTAATCCCTCCACCTCAAGTTTCTCCTTTTTTTTTCAATTTATCTTTCACCTAGCTGACAAAGTATTTCCTCTAACATGTAGGTCTGATTACCTCATTCTTCTATTCAATAAACTCCAATGTTTTCCTTTTGCCTCTAGTATTGGCACATGGCAAGCAATTAATAAATTATTTTTCCATTCCATTTGGTATTTAAAGATCTTTACAACCTGGCCTAGTCCTAGTTATTGCTTCCCTTGGTGAATTCTATCATCCAGCCATATAGGTCTACTTTCTGTTCATCGAATAAAAGATACTCTATCTTCCATTTCCTATGCTTTTACACTGGATATCCCCCATGCTGGGACTGCTTTCTCCTCATCTCCATCTTTTAGTAGCTCTGATTTCCTTCAAGATTCAGCTCAAATACATTCTTCTGCATAAGGCCTTTTCTGATTCCCCTCGCTCCATTTTTTTATCTTGCTTTGTATCTATGCAAATAAATGTGTTCTATATATAGCCATATGATCTCAAATTGAATATATTGTCCCCTCTGTTACAACAAAGGCTCCTTGAGGATGGAAGCTATTTCCTTTTGTCTTTGTACCCTAGAACCTAGGGCAGTGTTTGTACATGGTAAGCACTTAGAAAGTGCTTTTTTTGATTGATTGTTCCTTTCCTTACTAGATACTTATCTAGTAGTTATCTTAATAGTAGTGGTTATCTAGTCTAGTTACACTAGACTGCTACTACTACTCTAGATACTTTATCAAATGTCTTTGGTTGAATAGTAAAAGTAAATGCATTAGTGGAGGGCTTATGAGCTATTGTTTTTTAATATAGATATAGACTTTCAGAGTACCTAGAATCTAAGCTAATTTTTCTAGGGAGCTCTACGTGAAAGAAGTGAGTACTATACTACAAAGTAATGAAATACTTTGACTATTCTATTGCTAAAGCTCTCTGGGGAAAAATACTATACAACCTCCTTTGGCCACTGATACCTTTTAATTCTAGAGATTGTTAGGTCCTATGAAAGACAATGCTCTATAAGTTGCTCTATAAAGCATGGATAATTGAAATCATCACATAACTCAACATCTATATTTTTTTCTCATCCAGATGTTGTTGTTAGCATGGAAAATAATGAGCAGAAAATAAAGATCAATCAACCTAATGCTAGACAAACAATATAATGTTTCCCTACCTGCATTTTCCTTTTTATTAAATGGTCTCTTCATGGCTAACTTCTCAACTATATATTGTTCTGGATAAAAGGGTGTCATTCTGTCTATGTAGCCTCTTTTTCTCTATTTCTATCTGCTGTGGCTCAGTTTATGGCCCAAAGGGAAATAGACAGGAAAGGGTAGCATATCCCTCTTATTCTGGGCGGTCGAGAACATGTCACATGTAGAAAAATGATAAAAGAATTCTCCTTGATGTCCTGTTGCTCCCTGATGGGATGTGACTGTGAACACTATTATTTCTAAGATAAGAGCTGCTCCTTCTTGCAGGTGGTATCACATTCAGGGATGGCCACTCTGTAAAACCTTCACTTCTTCCGAACTTCTTCATTTCTATCAAAAGACATTCCCATACTTCCAGTACCCATGGATTGAAAATGTAGGCATCCCCCTCAACTTCTTGTTCTCCTTTACCTCCACATAAAAAGTCACCAAGTTTGTCATTTCTCAATATTATCTCTTTCAACTGACTTTTTTTCACTCACACAGCCACCAGCTCAGTTCAGACTCACTTTGCCTTTTGCCTAGATTATTGCAATAGTATCCTAATTGACCTTCCATCCTACACATCCTACACTGCCAAAGTAATTTTCCTTAAGTGTAGATCTTACAATTGAACTCCTCTATTCCATCAATTCCAGTAACCTGAGATAAAATAAACTCCTTTGTTTAGTTCCTAAAGCCTTCACAACCTGTCCCTGTGTAATCTTTTCGGCCTGGTTGGTCATTGTTTTCTCTCTTTCACTTGAAAATCCAACTAAGCTGGTCTTATCTCTGTTCCTCCCATGACATCCATTTTCTACTTTTGTGTATTTGCACTGGTTGTACTTAGAATGCATGCCCTCCTTAACTCCATCACAGAGAATATTACTTACTTTTACAATACAGCTCAAACACCTCTTGTACAAAATGTTTCTTTCTTTTTTTTATTAAAGCTTTTTACTTTTCAGAACATATTCATGGATAATTTTTTCAACATTAATCCTTGCAAAACCTTGTGTTCCAATTTTCCCTCCCTTCCCCAACCTCCTCTCCTATATGTTAAGTAGTTCAATATATGTTAAACATGGTAGAAATATATGTTAAATCCAATATATATATATGTATTATATATATAGTTATTGTACCACACAAGAAGAAAAGAAAAGCAAAATAAAATGCAAGCAAATAACTTCAAGAACAGTGAAAATGCTGTTGTGGTCCACCCTCAGATCCCACAGACCTCTCTCTGGGTGTATATGGCTTTCTTCATCACTGAACAATTGGACCTGGTTTGAAACATCTCATTGTTGAAGAGAACCATGTCCATCAGAATTGATCATCATATAGTCTTGTTGCAGTGTATAATGATCTCCTAGTTCTGCATTAGTTCATGCAAGTCTCTCCAGGCCTTTCTGAAATCATCCTGCTGGTCGTTTCTTATAGAACAATAATATTCCATGACATTCATATACCATAATTTATTCAGCCATTCTCCAATTGATGGGCATCCATTCAGTTTCCAGTTTCTTGCCACTACAAAAAGGGCTGCCACAAATATTTTTGCACATGTGGATACTGGGTCAAAGGGTATGCACAGTTTGATAACTTTTTGAGCATAGTTACAAACTGCTCTCCAGAATGGTTGGATCCATTCACAGCTCCACCAACAATGTATCAGTGTCCCAGTTTTCCCACATCCCCTCCAACATTTGCCATTATTTTTTCCTGTCATCTTAACCAATCTGACAGGTGTGTAGTAGTATCTCAGAATTGTCTTAATTTGCATTTCTCTGATTAATAGTGATTTGGAGCATCTTTTCATGACTAGAAATAGTTTCAATTTCTTCATCTGAAAATTGTCTGATCATATTTTTTGACCATTTATCAATTGGAGAATGCCTTGAATTCTTATAAATTTGAGTCAATTTATATATTTTGGAAATGAGGCCTTTATCAGAACTTTTGAAAATAAAAATGTTTTCCCAATTTATTGCTTCCCTTCTAATCTTGTCTGTATTAGTTTTGTTGTACAAAGTCTTTCTATTCTTTACTTTGAGTGTTCTCCCTCCCTAACTTATATTTCAATATTTTATATATATTTGTATTAATTCACTATTTGTATTTATAGTGAGAACTCTAGTCTTGAATCTTCAAGCTAAGAGGGTTATATCTCCTCATAAGGATTCTGCAGATACCCCGAAAGGTTGGAAATGTTGGCCCAAACCTCATTCCGATTCCCTGTTTAACTGGTAGCGATTATTGCACCTGTTCCATTTAATCTATTTAATCAATGAACATCAATTAGTTTTTGCAAAAGAATATTTATTTCAAAGATACAGCAAAAACAGGAACACCAATATTTCTCCTCAACACATAGGAGTCCACTTTCCCCTATATCATCTCATTCCCTGGGGTAAGTGGGAATCCTAATGGAGTTTCTACAAAGCAGTGATCCCAACAAGTTCAAATCCAAATGCAGCATCACCATTAGGTGAGTCCACATCTTATGGCCTGAGTCCCTCAAGATTTCAATGTTGAAGTGACTGTTTTCAAAATCCAACATAGACTCCATTTACCAGACATTCTGGGTACTTGATTTCCTGATCTCTTGAACTCATAACTTTCTAGCAATCTCGATTTTTTCTTTTACCTAAAATAGTAAAAGAACAAAGGTTGAAGCAAAGAACCAAAGCCCATCTTCACAAGCCCTACCTTGGACTCAGATGGGGAGTACCCCAGACCTTTTGCCTTATAACCTGGTCTCTCTTCTCTCTCTGTAATGCAGCCAGGCAGGAAGGAATCAGACCAAAAGGACTAACTGTCTGACAAGTGCCTTTTGAAAGCATTATAGCTCATGTTCTCAACCAATCAAAAGGACTTCTCTTCATCACATAGTAACAGACCAGAACCAGTTACAGAACATCTGTGCATGCTCCAAATCTCTTTAAGGCATTTCCATCACACATCATCCTGCATCCCTGGAAGCAGGCTGTCTTGTTTCTTCCAAGAGGAGGAATTGCATCAGCTGAGCATGCTGATGCCTGCTCACCAGATCTATTATGTAAAGCATATATTTAGAGAAATACTTTTCTTGTCTCCCCATTTGAATATAGATTCTTTGCAAGTTGAGATTCTTTAATTCTTTATATTTTTGTCCTCAGTACCTAGCATAGTGCTTATAATATAATTGATGCTTAATAAATGCTTGTTTATTGATCTTCAAATAAAGCTTTAGCAGGCAATGAAAACATTGTTATTTCTATTTTTTAGATTTATAACACTGGATAGAACCTTAAAAAGTCGAATCTGATAGCCACATTTTACAGTTGAAAAACTGAGGTTCAAAATGATCAAACAATTTACACCAAGTCACATAATGTGTGAAAAAAAGCAGTCACAATTGAAGAAAGAGATAGGCTATTAAATGCCTACTATGTGCCAAGCATAGTGGTAGGTGCTGAGCATACACAAATTAAAAGGACGGATTCCTTGCTGTCAAGGAAGTTATATTTGGAGGAAGACTTATGCAGCTCAGATAAACAAAGAAGTTATTTGCCTAGGGGTGAAAAAACTATGTCTTGGAAAAATTAGCTTTTTCAAAAGAATATTTACTTCAAAGATTGTTGTTTGTCCTTTGTTCTTGAAGAGGGACATGACATCAGGGAAGGGATGCTATGACATGCAAGTGAATTGGATTTAAGTTTGGGAGGGCTGGGCAAGGTCACCTGCTTTACTTTCCCTTTCCGAGCCATCTGGGTCCAGGACGATCAGGACCACTGGAGATGGGTCTGGATGAAATGGGATAGAGTAAAAATATAAGTATCAACATTTCCCCTCAACACATAGGAACCTGTACTCCCTTATAACACATATACCACCTCCCCTGCATCATCCAGTGGTTCAGTTGTTTTAGTCCTGTCCAACTCTTTATGGCCTTATTTGGAATTTTCTTGGCAGAGATACTAGAGTGGTTTGCTATTGAGGTAAACAAAATTAAGTGACTTGCCCAGGATCACACAGCTAGTAGCATCTGAGGATAGATTTGTACTCATGAAGTTGAGTCTTCCTGATTCAAGTGCTCTATTCACTGTACTACTCAGCTACCCATATCAACTAATAGTATACCTAATTTCATCCCTGATCCTTCAAATGTTCTTTTTTGCTTCCCTGGCTCAGTTTCTTTTATGAAAATAGAAATAGTTATTCTTCACGGCTTTCCCCTACCTCCAGCCCATTCCCTAGTACCTCAAGAGGTTTATTGAAATATTGTTTATAAAATAATTTGCATTTCAGGGAAGAAAAGTCTCCTACATTAAATTAACATAAAATGCTATTGTGAATTGGAGTATAAACAATACCAGACTGGAAATCAAGAGACCACTGTTATAGTCCTAATTCTACCACTACTACCCAAGGGTTCTTAGACCAGGAATATGCTAGTAAATTTTTAACAACTGGCTCTATAGAGGAAAAATTGTACTCAGGACACACTTTTTAGCTTAATCTACATTAACATTTTCTCTACCACTTTCTTAAATCCAGACAATCAACAAATCAATAAATCAAGCTCTGATGGATAGGCTTGCCAATTTCTGGGGTTTAAATGTTCACACTGAAAATTTAACATCATATTGCATTTAATCTTTTGAATGGTCCATTTGTGCTTTACAACTGACCCTGTGACTGGTAGATCCTGGTCTGTTTTTGTAGAGGAGAAAAGATAACAAAATAGGAGGCCCCATGATAGAACTTCCTTCATCCTGGCCTCTGTCCCATGCTGCCTTACTTTTTGCCTCTGGGTTTGGGTTGGGCTGGGAAGCTTTAGAAAACAATTTTTCCTTTGAGTAATCTCTCTGACAGCTTGTTCTCACTGTATGCCCAATCCCAGCTAAGCAATCCTAGTTTAGGCATCCCATTTCTCCTCTCACTTGTTAGTATGTAGAAGCAACCTCATATTTTCTCCATTCCTCCCACAACCAACTTCAGACAGGCACCATTCTTGCGGCTCTTTGGGAACCCGATCAATTCTTTCACCAAAAGTGTGAGGATTTTACCATTGAGTGCCTCCACTCAACTGCCAAGGTGGTTTTCCTAAAGAGTAGATCTGAAAGCATCACTCATCTCCTCAGTGACTTTCAGTACATCCCCATTACCTCCAGGATCAAATTCAAAATTCCCTGTTTGGTATTTAAAACTCTATAATCCAACACCTTCGTTCCTTCGTTCCTTCGTTCCTTCATTCCTTCCTTCCTTCCTTCCTCCCTTCCTTCTTTCCTTCCTTCCTTGCTTCCTTCCCTTCCTTTTCTTCTATTTTTCCTTCCCTTCCTTCCTTCCTTCCTTCCTTCCTTCCTTCCTTCCTTCCTTCCTTCCTTCCTTCCTTCCTTCCTTCCTTCCTTCCTTCCTTTTTTTGTCCTTTCTATCTTTTTATACCTCTCTTCCCTCTATTCCTTCTGTGGTACAGCTACATTTGCTAACTTGTATTTCTTCATACACTATCCCCCATATCTAGAATGCTCTGCCCCTTCATTTCCCTGGACTCTCTCATGAATCATCTTAAAGCCCAACTTTTACAAAAGACCTTTCATGATTTCCTCCAGCTGCTAATGCCTCCCCTTAAGATTGCCCTATAACTACATGTATATATCTTGCTCACATCTAATTATTGACTTTCCTTTGTGGATAGGGGTTGGCTTGGGGCTTTATTTGTGTCCTTACTGCTTATCTTTGTTCCTGGCATACAGTAAACACTTAATAGATGCTTGTTAATTAATTGAATGAAGCTAATAATACAATTTACAGATGATAAAACTGATAAGGGTTTCTAGCATCAAGAATAGAGCTGACATATTTTATTCCCATATCATATCTCAGTACCTATCATTGGACAACCCTTCTCTAGTAATGAGGGGATTGAGTTCATTTTTGAAGGATTAATAGTATAGTGCTTGGGTCCATGTACTAGATTTCAGGGAGTCCAAGAACTTGAAAGTTTTAATATTCTCATAATTGTATTTCACTATAATTGGTCCCCTCTGTAATTTTGTATATTTTATTTTATGGAATTAAAAACATCCTGAGAAGAGATTTGTAGGTTTCACCAGACTGACTGACAAGGCAGGTTTGTATTACAGAAAATGGTAAGAGCTCTCTTGCTTTAGATCCAATATATGAATCCATCACTATTCCTGAAATACTCTCTTTGATGTAAAATGCCTGGACTCTGGAATATCTCAAGATCAAAACTCAGACCCACTTTCAGAGTCTCATCAGTCAGTGCTATATAAAACAAACACTGATGGTATTATGAAGGAGAATCAGACCTACTTCAATTAAATTTCTACAAGATACCCAGTTGTTCCTATCTGTTTAGTTCCAAACTTCTCCTTAGTGATCATATACACACTCATACCCATACACCATACACACAGAAACTGTGACATCCATCCATCAATGTCTATCACTTTGCTGGCGCTACCTAAATACTCTGTCCTCCCTAATCCAGGTTCAGAAAAAGTTCCTGGAATTCACAGCCAATGTGCAGGCCTAGCTGTACTCTTCCACCTCCTAGAATCCTTTGCTAACCTCACACATCCTTGCTTCTGAACAATTACAGTGCTATTTCTTGCTGAAATCTCTCATCTTTAAGACTTAAATCCTAAAGCATTCATTTTATATAGAGAGTGATCTCAGTGTCTGAGCGTAAAGTCTTTTCCAGAATGGACTCTCCTCACATTTTGTTTCCAGTTTCACTGAACTGACTAAAAATATCTTGGTGATTAGGGCAGCTGATGATGGTAAAAATAATAAAAACAACAATAATAAAACATCTGAAAATAGAAGAGATAATACAAGATTAGAGAAGGTCAAATCCTATGATTTCAAAAATGGGAAAAAAGGTCTACAAATTATAGGCTAGTGACCTTGAATTCAGTTTCTGGGGAAATTCTCTCCCTTTTTTTAGTATGAAATAATTATTATTTAATAAGTATTTATTATTGTTATTAAATAATTATTTAACTATTATAGGTTTTCATCTACATTGGTAGAGTTTTCACACTAGGAATTTCTGACATTTATGAAATCATTGGTCAGGACCAAAAAGTGATCTCATGACACTATTATAAAGAATACACTTATACATTTTAAAGATGATGGCAAATTTATTATTATTATATCATATTCAATATTTATTTTTTTCTCAATGGTATTTTATTTTTTCAACTATATGTAAAGATAGCTTTCAGCATTCATTTTTGTAGGACTTTGTGTTTCAGATTTTTCTCCCTCTTTCCCTTACCTCTCTGTTCCCCAAGACAGCAAGCAATCTGATATAACTTAAATAAAAAATAAATAAAAACTTAAATACAACTTAAATATAAATTTAAATAAATATTTTATCATTCCCTTTAAACATTTTCATATTTATCATATTATGCAAGAAAAAGCAAATTAAAAGGGAAAAAAAAACATGAGAAAGAAAAAAAAATGTTAAATCCCCATTCAGTTGCCATGGTTTTCTTTCCAGATATGGTATTTTTCCATCCTGAATCTATTGGAATTGCCTTGAATCACCACATTCTTAAGCAGAGCCAAGTCCATCTCAGTTGATCATCATATAATCTTGTTGTTACTGTGTACAATTCCTGTTCCTGCTCATCTCATTCAGCATCAATTCATTCAAGTCTTTCCAGGCTTTCCTGAAATCAGCCTGCTCATCATTTTTTATAGAACAATAATATTCACTTACATTCATATACCATAACTTATTAAGCAATTCCTCAATTGATTGGCACCCATTCATTTCCAGTTCCATGCCACTATAAAAAGAACTGTTACAAACATTTTTGTACATGTGGGTCCTATCCCTTCTTTTATTATTTCTTTGGGATATAGACCAAATAGTGAAATTGCTGGACCAAAGGGTATGCACAGTTTTACAGCCCTTTGTGCATAGTTCCAAATTGTTCTCCAAAATGGCTGAATCTTTTCACAATTCCACCAACAATGCATTAGTGTCCTCCTGGGGAAATTCTCAAAAAAAAAACCCAGCAACTATATATATGATTAGTGAAAACAAGAAAGGGAAGCAGTAATCCCAAAGTCAATGGCTTTACCAACAATAGATAATACCAGACTAACTTAATTTCCTTTTTGGACTGCATTATTGAACTGATAGATGAAAAAAAATATATTGTACATATAGTTTATTTTTAAATTTTTAAATTAAAATTTTAGATTTTTTAAAAAGTATTTGATAAAGTGCTTTATGCTATTATTGTGAGGAAGATAAAAATGAAAACCAAAAATTGCTAACAGAGTTGATGCCCAAGATAATCACAAAGATACAAAAAAAAGTACCTAGCTTTCCATGGCAAATTGACTTTTGTGGCCCAGATAATTATGTGCCCTTGAGTCTTGAAAAATTTGACAAATATGATTACTGAGCCACTATCACTGATGTTTGAAAGATCACAGAAATTTGGAGTGGTATCAGAAGGTTGGAGAAAGGCAAAATGTTCCAATTTTCAGAAAAGAGAAGAGATTAGAGCCTGCAAAATATGGGTTATGAGCTTAACTTTTATTCCTGGGAAAATTCTAAATAGGAATATTAAGAGAATGATTGGTAAAAATCTCAGAAGGAAAAGGGCAATGGCAAAGAGCCAGCATGACTTAATCAAGAATAGGTCATGCCAGACTAACCTCATTTCCTTTTTGGACAGGATTATGAAACTAGTGGATTAGGGGAATACTGTAGATATTAGACTAGCTTTTGGCCAAAATTTTTTGATAAAATATCTCATATGATTCTTTGGTGAAGATGGCCAGATTCAAAAAGTAGTTGTTAATGGATCAATATCAGAGCATTAGGGGATCTTCAATGGGTTATGGACAGGTTGTACATTTGGCCCATTTTTATGAATGAATTGTAAAGGCAGAAATGGCATTTCCCTTTGCTGTACAAATAACACTAAAGTAGGAGGAAGATAACCATAATGGATGAGAGAGTCAAGATTCAAAAGGCTCTTGACAGTCTATACCATTGGACTGAATCCAGTAAGATAATAATAAAAATAACTATATATAATACCTACTATGTGCCAGTCACTGTTCTAAATGCTTTACAAATAATATTGCATATGAGCTTTACAACAATTTTGCAAGATGGATGCTATTATTGTTCCCCACTTTACAGATAAGAAAACTGATGGAAACAGGTTAAGTGATTTGCCCAGAGTCACATAGCTAGTAAGTATCTGAGACCAAATTTGAACTCAGTTCTTCCCGATTTTCCACAGAGCACTCTCCCCACCACTGAGGTAGCTTAAAGTAATTCAACAGGGTTAAATGTAAAGTCTTACACTTAAATACAGAAAAAGAAAATAAATAAAGAAAAGAGAAAAGAGAATTTCATAAACATAAGATGAAAGAAGTCTGGATAGAAATAGGTTTTTTCTGAAAGAGATCGAGGATTTGAGTGAGTTACAAATCATTATGAGTCAGTAGTATGGTATAGCAGCTAAAAAAGCTAATTTAATATTGGATTTCATTAAGAATGACATAGTTTAAAGGAATAGGTAGATGAAAGTCTCATTATAATCTCATCAACCATTTTTTTGAAGACCACTATTTTCTGTTGATGTTGAATGGTACTGAATCATATGCCTCAGCAAATTCAGAAAAAAAATCTAAATTACATAATTGCCAAAGAGCAAAGAAAAGATAAGTAGAAAATAATATCAATCCTCATCTAGAACATGGAATTTTAACTTCACAAGTGCCTTCTTAATGGAAGTGAGGGTGGGGAAGAAAGCAGAGAATCTGGAACTCAAAGTTTTAAAAACAAATATAAAAAAAAGTTTTACATGTAATTGAGGATATTGTGTTCAATTCTGGAGCCCACCATTTAAGAAGGAAGCATGGAGAAGGGATCCGACTTATTCTGTTTGGCCCCAGACAGCAGAACCTTGGAGGAATAGTTAGAAATTTTGAAGAAAATTTAGAGTTAATGTTAGGAAGAAACCCTCTTACAAATAAAGCTATTCAAAGTGGAATGGGCTGCCTTGAGAGGGGGTGGGTTCTCTCTCCTTGAAGGTTTTAAAGAAAGGATGAATGATCACTTATTAGGTAAGTTCTAAGAGGGGATCCCTTTCAAATGTGGATAAGGCTAGATGACCCCTGAGGTTCTGTCCAATTCTCCAACTTCCAGGACTCTAGATAATGCTTTAAGGCATGCAGTATGGTTTAAGTTGGTCATCTCTTTTGATCCTGGCAACTCTTTGTTAGATGATACCATCGTTGCCCCTTTTGAGGATGAAGAAACTGAGGCTCAGGGAAATCAAATGACTTGTTCTGGATCACACGTCAATAAGCATTTGAGGCAGGATTTGAACACAGGTCTTCCCGACTCCAAATCCATTTACTATACCATTGCCAAGGGACAAATAATATTGTAGAGCCAATTTTTATATTCAGGCAACTAAAGAAGAGATGATAGAAACTCTTTTCATATCATTGTTGAGGCCTGAATTGTGAGTTCTGATGATCTTTAGATATTTTGATGGATACATAATGTCAAGTGGCAATGGCCATTTATCCATACTTTCCTATTTGGTCGGAGTCTTATAGTTTACATTCATAAATTTTTCATAGAGAAACCAGAAGAAGAATGCCATAATGAATAAAGTACTAGGGCAAAGGTTAGGAAGTGCTTCAGTTTTCTCATTTGTAAAAAGTAAATGATGATACTTTTAATACCTGGATTGCAAGGTTCTAATGAGGATTTCAAGTGATAATGTATGTAAAGCATTGTATAAATACTAGTTATTATTATTGTGAAATGTGCTAGGGCTTCCTTCTGGTCCTTTTCAGCTTCATGGCTATTAGTCCAATATTTAGTTTACTTATCTCATGATATAACCACCTTCTTAACATGTCCTTGTTGCTTTTAAAAAAAATTATTTCTGCGATCCAGTTATCCTTGGCAATAAGTTTCAGTTGGCTTATATTTTCTATTTATCTTCTCTTTGCCCTTTAGCAATTATGTCATTTAGATTTTTTTCCCTGAGTTTGTGGAGACATATGATTCAGTACCATTCAACATCAATGGAAAGTAACAGTGTTCAAAAAATGGACTTTTGTTTCTCAATAGATAATTAGTCAAAGGAAATGAATAAACAATTCTGAAAAGATGAATTGGGAAATATTAGCTATCATATGAAAGACATCCTTTCAGATCACTAATAATAAGAGAAAAACAAATCAAAACAGCTCACTTTATACTCAGAAATATTGGCAAAGAGGACAAAATATTTAAATAATCATTGTTGGAGAGGCTGTGGAAAGACCAGCATACCAATATACTCTTGGTTGAACTGTGAAGTGGTTGAACCATTCGGAAAAGCAAGATGGAATTATGCTTTAAAAAGTGACAAAAAAGTGGCTAAACTTTGATCCATAAATTCAATTGCTTAGGCATTTACTTCAAGGGAATCAAAGATAAAAGGAAAAAACCACCCATATAATATATATGTAATATATATCTTATATATGTAAATAGATAGATAGATAGATAGATAAATGTGTGAGTGAGAGATAGAGAGGGAGGGGGAGAGAGAGAGAGAGGAAATGAGAGAGAGAGAAAGGAGACAGAGACAGAAACAGAGAGAGACAGAGAGACAGAAAGAAACATATCAGTTTTTATGATAGCACCGAACTAGAAACAAAGTAGGTAGCCATTGATTAGGGAATGGCTAAACAAGTTATGGTACATAAATAAAGTACCATAATTACACTGTAGGATATGACAATAAGAATTCAGAGATGTATAGGAGACATGAGTTAATGTAAAGTAAGGAGAACCAAGAAAATAATATACACAATAACTTACAAATTCAAATGGAAAAACCAGGTAGGGGGAATGAGAATGAAAACTCTTTAATTATAATAAACAAGCTTGAGCTCAGAGAGGTGAAAAAGTATTCGTCTTTCCTTTTTTGCAGAGGAATTAAAGCATACCCATTCTGTGGGTATGAAACAAGTTAAGCCATCAGATATGGCTAAGATGGCACTTTCCTGATTTTGCTGAATCACTTTTCCCCTTTCCATTCCTATTCTTTGTTACTAAGGATTGTTGCCTGGGTGAAAAAGCAGAAAGAATATTTTTTAAATAAAGATGATATAATGATAATATCTATATCTATCTATCTAAGTTAGAATAATGGGTTTTGTATTAGGGAATTGTTTGAGAACATTACAAGCATTGTCCAGCTTCACAAATGAAATCCAACCCACTCTCTTCTTTCCATTCTATTCTGCCCACTCTTTGTCCTTCTATAGAATCTGACTTAGAATCTTTCAAATGACAAAAATCCAGGGAGGCAGTAAGTCCATCCTGAAAAGAATGTATGACATTCACAGAGAGCCTTAACATTTAAAAATCACTTTACATGCATTTTCTCATTTGACCCTCATGACTACAACTCTATAGGGTGAACACCATTACTATTTCCCCTTTACAAGTAAACAGAGTGATCCATTGAGAAACTGAGTCACTTCTCAAGTCCAAGGTTATAGAATTGTGTTCTAGAGCTGGAAGAAAGTCCAGAGGCCACCTAATCCAATCCCCTCATTTGGCTAATGAGGAAAGGCAAGTCTAAGAAGGCTAAATAATTTACTCTAGATTACAGAGACACTCATTAGAGGTAGGATTTGAAACTAGGTCTTCTGATTCTCTATTCAGTGGTTTCTCCCCATATTGTGTTGCATCCTTTTAAGAGCTGAGTGGTGCAGTGAAATGTGAGCTCATTTACTTATAAGTTCTCACTTCAAAATCAGCTTCCAACCCTGAGCAAGTCACTTAGCTTCTGTTTGCCTCAGTTTCTTCATCTGGAAAATGAGAATAATAATGATAGCACCTACTTCCCAAGGTTTGTTGTGAGGATAAAAGTGAAATAATATTTGTAAAAAAAATTGCAAAACCTTAAAGCTATATAAATGCTAGCTATGATTATTATTACCATTATGTTAAGCAGAATTTTAAGCCTAGTTGTCCTGATTCCAAGTATAATACTCTGTCCATTATGCCACATTGTCTCTCTTGATAAATATTGTACTCCAGACCTATTCATTTGCTGTTGTCCAGTCATTTCAGTCATGTCTGACTCTTCATAACCTAATTTGGAGTTTTCTTGTCAAAGATACTGGAGAGATTTGTCATTTTCTTCTCCAGCTCATTTTACAGATGAGGAAACTGAGGCAAACAGGGTTGAGTGACTTGCCCAGGGTCACACAGCTAGTAAATGTCTGAGGCCAGATTTTAACTCAGGAAAATGAGTTTTCCTGATTCCAGGCCATATATTCTATCTACTGTGCTACCTAGTTGCCCCAATTGTATATGTGTATATACATATATGTTTTTGTATTCACATATATGTATGTATATGTTATATGTATACATGCATATATATGTGTATAGAGAGAGAGAGGGAAAGAAAAAGAAAGAGAGAAAAAGAGAGAGAGAGAGAGAGAGAGAGAGAGAGAGAGAGAGAGAGAG
>JAJPUD010014677.1:0-40098 GCA_023553655.1 Myrmecobius fasciatus
TTTTTTTTTTTTCTCTTGGGTTTTTTCTTTTTTTGGTCTGATTTTTCTTGCACAACATGACAAATATGGAAATACATTTAAAAGGATTGCACATATTTAACCTATATCAGATTGCTTGCTGTCTTGGGGGAGGGGAAAGATAAGGAAGGAAGGGAGAAAAATTTAGAACCCAAAGTTTCACAAAAATGAATGTTGAAAACTATATGTATATTTGGAAGAAGAAAATACTAGGCCAAGCACAGTGGCTTTGTGATCTTTTTGAATAAGATCAGAGATAGAAATCAGGCCCGTGCACTAAACCAAATACTACTGTTACCAACAATAGTAATAAATACTAAAAATAGCTCCCATAGTGCTCTGAGGCAGGGTATGGACTATCCAGGATCTTTGGTGATCTTCCCAGCTCGACTTTTGGCAAACTCCATCCCCACTTGAGTTTGTGGAGGGTAGCTACAGCTGTTCTGACTGCAGGGGCCCATCAGCCTAAGGGGGATGCCTGTGGAGGAAAGAGTTTATAGTTTTGGACTCCACTGAGGCATAGATTGGATGGGGAGGGGAAATAGTCAGTAGACATGACTCAAGTCTTGGTCGTGACATTTAAGATCTGATGGAGAGACCATCTAATCCAGTTCCCTCATTTTACAAAAGAAATTGAAGCATGGAAAGGGGACAAACCTTACCTGATATTCCCAAGGCGAGAAACAGCCAGGAAGGGGTTTCAACCCATGTTCTGAAAGATAATCCAGAACCCATTTACATACAACACATTGCCTTGAAACTTGTAAGTTTGGGCAAATAACTTTCTTGGGAGTGAGACTTTTTATCTGTGAAAGGGAGAGAGGAATGCCATTGTCTACCTCCCATCACACTCATTATGAGGAGCAAGTATAACAATGAAAGCTACTATTTTCAGAGGAGGCTCCCCCTCAAAACTAGGCAACAAGGCCCGTGGATGATGGATTCCAGACTCTCTGCAATCTGAGCAAAATCAATATGCACATCTGCTGTAGCACTTGATGGGGGGTGGGGTGGAGGCACTTTCCCAAATTAGAGTTAAGATATCTTGAAAAGGGAGAAGGTCTGTGTATCTTATGCTAATGGGATTTTTGGAGTTCTTACTTCCAACTAAATAGTGGCAGGATTTTTTCTTTAGCCATGGAGGTAGCAGAGGAGGAGGTGAGGAAAGCATAAATCAATTTGAGTCTACCTTTTAGCACCTTTATTGCCACAGAAAAAGTGAAGTGAATGTGATCAGCTCCAGGGAGATGACAGGTGTTCCTTTTCAGGGTGGATAGGCTTATGGATATGTGACCACAGGGCTTCTGCTTTCCCAAGTCAGCCACAGCCCACTTGCCTTATGATTGGTGCTTGAGATAATTAATCAACACAGGTGGAATATCTAGTTGATCGATGAAATTGACCTGAAAAGAGCACTGAAGAGCTTTTCGGACTGCAAGACGAGCCTGTGACATCAGGGATTTGGGATGAGCTGAAGGAAAAGATAACAGAGCTGAGGAAAGACAGTTTCCCTACATCCTTATTACACTCTTCAATTCCCGCCCTTTGTCAGCTTTCCACCTATCCCAATCTTTTTTTTTTTTTTTTAAGGTAAAGAGAAGTTAAAAAAAAAAAAAGGTAAAGAAAGCCCTGGATTTGGGGTTCGAGAATCCAGTATTCTATTGCTGACTGACATGATCTAGCTAATGACTATAAGCAAGTAATTTAACCTCTTTCCTCATACTATAAGGGAGCTGGGAACCAGGTGGTGTCTATGGTCTCTTTCAGGGCTAAATCCTCTAATCCAAAGTTTCTTAAATTGTAAATCATGTAACTGGATGTGGGTGTTGTAAAAAATTTGGCAACAGTAAAAGGTATCAAATATTCTGCCAAAATTTAATTCTTCATGTAAAAATAAACAAGCATAACTTTATAAATAGTAAAATCATATATATATATATACCAAAATTGTTTTAAAATACATTTCTTTATGATTTATTATCAGTAAATGTTTGATCTGTATACCTATTTTATATACCTATATACCCGGGAACAAGTAAAATTTTTTTTGGAGAGTAGAAAAAGTTTAAGAAGCCTTGCTCTAATCTATAGAAATCTTGAGTTTAAAGAGACCTTTGAGACCCTCATGTCAAACTGCTTCATTTTACAGTTGATGAAACTGGGGCTCAGAAAGATTTCTTAATCACTTTCCAGAGATCACAAAAGTAGTAAGTGGTAGATTAGGGATTCAACCACTTAGGAAAAAGAGGGAGTTGTTGTGGTTCCCAGGGAAGTTTTGGTAAGTAACAGGGTCTCAGTTTGGGGACACGTCCCAGGGGCCCTAAGTGGAGAGTGGTGGTCTCCCATTCCAACAATGCCTAAGACTAGCCCTGGGAACCCTTTTCCCTCCCCTTCTCACTCACTTCTTTCTCTCAGCAGTAGAGCCACACCTTCTTCATTGGGGTCTGTCTTCTCCAGTGGGAGAGGTGGGAGATAGACATTAGCCCCGAAGTCCACAAGCAGCTGGATGTACTCGAGGGGGCAGTTGTGTTGTAGGCAGAATTCGAGCAGTGTTCTTGGCTTGGGTATTCGTGACAGTAGCTGTGTATCTGTGCAGTTGTAGTCTGGGTCAGCTCCATACAATAAAAGAAGACGGAAGCACTCCAGGTGACCATAGACAGCTGACAGGTAGAGAGGCCCGGAGCTGGAGGCAATGTTAGAAGCCCAGTCTGGTACCCTAGCCTTGACATTGACCTCTGCTCCGTGACCCAGGAGCTCCTGTAGAATCTCACTGGCACCATCTTTAGCAGCTGTGAGGACTGGGGAACTGTTGTTATAGATACTACCCCCAGGGCTGGCACCGGCTTCCAGCAGGACATGAACACAATCCAAATGCCCATGACTGACTGCAGTGAACAGGGGCGTCTGGGCCTTAACATCCAGACTATCCACTTCTGCTCCATGAGCCAGGAGAACTTTCAGGCAGCTAAGGTGGCCTTGAGAGGCAGCTAGACGTAGTGGGGTACCCGGCACACCCCAGCCACTGCGGCTATTGATAAAGCGCTTATAGCGCTGCTGGTGAAGGAGCTGATCTAAGGTCCTGGCATCGTTGTTACAAACAATTTGACTCAGCTCCCGTTTCTCATTAGCATTGTCTTCCTCGTCAGGTTGTTGCAGCAGGGAGAATATCTTAGTGATGTCCATGAGGCTCATCTCTTCAGGCTGAAAAACCACCCCTCTCATCTTGGGTGTCAGGATACACTAGACCTGCTCAGGGTGGGAGAGGAAAGGGAACATATACTCTGGTTATTCAGGCTTCCTTCTGCAGTCCAGGGTGGGCTGCTCTGCCTCCAAATTCCTATCTCCTTTCTGTTGACAATTTCTGTTGGAGTCCAGCTCCAAAGAATATTGAGAGGATGGTTATGGATTTAATATTTCCACGAGCCAGGCGGGAAATCTGTCTGAGCAGTCCTTACAGAGAGGAGGTCTCAAGTAAGTAATACCTGGACTAGATTCTTCTGTGTATGGACTTATTCAATACTGGCCGGCCCTCTACAAATTTCCACCTTCTTTTCCTATTCTTGAAAACCCTACTCTGATGCTGCTCCCCTCCACCAAGCCTCTTTAAATCTGCACCACAAAGGGCTGGCTCTTGTGCCCAGTTCTTTGCCACCACAAATGCCAGCCCTATTCACACGGTTCTTGTCCCCCATTAGGCTGAGGAAACAAGGACCTTCCTTGGCTTTCACCTCCAAGTCGCAGTTAAGTATTCAAATAGGATTGTAATGACAGTAGGTAAGGGTTGATGAGATTGAAGTAGGCACCAAATGATGAGGTTTGGCACCAAATATTGGCGTTTACTAGCAATTTACATGTGAAGAACTCACAAGGGCTTTTTCCTTGTCAAAAGGGACATTTATTTAGAAGAGATTACAGACAAAATAAAATGGCAAAATAGGCCCCAGGAGTGGTAAATATGAAATAGATTTGGAAGAGTATATCAACTATATAAGCAAGGAAACAATTAATAAGGGAAAAGACAAATTCTCTAGAGGGACTCACATTTAATCAGGAGAAAGGGAATACACTATAAAGTGGGAGTATGCCATTGACTGGTAGCCTAAAACCATAGAGAAGTTTAGCACCTTAAAAAAATTAGTTAGAAAAAAAAAAAACAACCCAACAACAACACTGAGGCATGGAGGAGGGGATGGGAAGAAAGACACCAAGAGGCAGAATACCATGGTAGGCTAACCCAAAAGGGATTCAACAAAGATGGCATGGATCATGGGCAGATTTATAGGGGAAATTGAACTTCCGAGGTTTGAAACCCCATAACTTGGTTTTCTGATTGAATACAGTAAGATGGGGAGAGGGTTTACCCAAGATCTCCACAGGGGGTGGGACTGTAAGGCTGAGCTGATCCCTGTCAGCACCCTTCCCTGCTAGCATCAGGGAGTAATCTTTCAGGACTTCAGACTTTTTCTACCAACCCCTCCTAGTTCCCCAGGACCTCATCAGGGGTCATCTCCCTTACTTATTTCACAAATGAAAGAAACCCATTCAAAGGAGAGCATATCATTTGCTCAGGCTCACCTTGGGAAGTATGCATCCCAGTCTGGCTCAAAGTTCTTGCCTTCCACTTATCTCCCAGGGTCATAAGGGTAGCCCCCCTCTCCCCAACCCCTGCCCAAATTTCCATGGAGGTATAACTTCCTGCTGGGGAGTACCTGTGGGGAAGGGGGAATCTTCAGCACATGAACCTCAGCTGGCAGAAGAGGGAGATAGATGGTCAGATGAAAACGAGCTTTCACTAGCTCCCTCTGAGGTCACACGATAAGGCAAATAGTGAAAGCTACAGGTAGGTCACAAGCCTTTCAGTGTGGTCATGGCTCAGGACGTAGTGGAGACAGTACTTAGCCTGGCAGGAAAGAGAAAAGCCTCAGTTCCTGAGGCTCCCTTTTCACCACTCCCTGGCTGTGGGAACTTGCTCCGGTCCCTCTTCTTCCCTGGGCCCCGGTTTCCTTTCTGGAAAATGAGGGAGTTGGATCCAATGACCTCTGAGGTTTCTTCCAGTCCACCACCCTATAAAAGCCTACCAGTCTCATTCACACCACTCTCCCGTCCCCCTCGCCCTTTGCCCCCCGCCCCCCCCTTCCCGCTGGGAAAACCATTCTAACGCTCTCCCTCCCGGAATTCCCCCTCAAAGGAAGTGATTGAACCCAAAAGCTGTCAAAAAAAAAACCCATGGATCTTTTGGGGTCGGCCCGCCCCCCTATCCCGAGCCCGAGGCACCCCGCTCCGCCCTCTTCCCGACCCGGAGCCGGACCATAAAGTCCTGTAGGGTCTGAAAAGTCCCGTTTCTCCACCGTTGGGGCCGGTCTGAGGCCCTCGGGACGGCCGTCGGGCAGTTGCTAACGGTCTCAGCCGCTAGAGCCTCGAGTCGAGGTCAGGCAGGTACCCCGCCACTGCCCTCTCCAAGAACCTCTCCCCAGTCCCCAGAGTACTCACGGAGCCGCAAGCCAAGGAGAGCAGAGTCGGGGCAAGGCCGACCCCACTGTGGGCGCAGTGACGTCGGCGTCCACCTTTGTGAGGCAGTAGCCCCTCATCCACCCTCCCCCATGCCCCACTCACCGTTGGGCTGCCTGTCTGTTTCCGAGCCCCACCCCTCCCCCACGCGCCCTCCGGGGCTAATTTTAGCTGCCCCCTCGCCCTCTCCCCCTCCTTCCCCGTGGCCTGGCCGCCTGCTGGCTTATTTTACTGCTTCGATTCCCTGAGCGGGACATCTGAGGGAGGAGAAGTGGGGTCATGACAGGTGCCCGACGCCCCCGCCTCCTTTCACGCGTCCATTCCTCTGTGTACCCAATAAAATCCGATCAACTCTGGAGCTCGGCTTGGGGTCGGCATCCTCCACCCCAGTCTGATCAGGTTCCTAACTTCAAAGACAACCCGTCTGGGACAGTTGGCAGCCGCTCTCCTCCCCAACTCCTCGGGCCGAGACCAACCCCCCTCGCTGCCTTTCCAAAAATTCTGGTTAACAAGGGAAGCAGAAATGTGGGGGGGGGGGGCGCGCAACCCTGGTCCGTTTGATTCAAAGTCGGAAAACCATTAAAAACGCAGCTAAAAGCCTCTCTCAACCCACTGCCGGTACACCCCGAGGAGGCCACCGAGGGGCTTCACTATCCCACCTAGAAAGATGTTTGGTCAGCCGGAAAACATCTACCTCCACAGCCTCCTGATAGCCACCTCCCTCCTGGGGGCGTCCGATCCGGCCAAGAAGGAGTCTGCGGCTCAGAGAGGAAGTGATTAAGGTCCCATTCGATTCTCACTAGGCACCTCAACCCTCAGCCTGAGGAGGACGCTAATCCTCCCTCCCGGCTTTGATGGAGAGGTTGAAAGTTGCCAAGTTTCTGCCCCAGCTCAGGGGTCCCTGAAGGATCTGGCACAGACGGGAATGGTTCTCCATACCCCCAGAGAGGCAGCTGGATAGCTCAATGAAAAAAGTGCTGAACAGAGAATCAGGAAGACCTGAGTTCAAATTCACCTCAAATACTAGCTGTGTGACTGACTTTGGACAAGTTACTTAATCTGTTTGCCTTAATCCACTGGAGAAGAAAATGCAAGAAAATCCACGGACAGTAGGGTGAGTCAGACAAGACAACTCAGTACCCTGAACCTGCCTCTCTCTTCTTCACACATGTCCATGGTACATGACATTTAGGATCTAAATTATAGCTCTAGTATTCTATTCTTCTAAAGCAAAGGCTGTATTGGCCCAAACTCACAAAATCTCTTCTGTTCTCCGCTGGTCAATGCAACTGAGCAAAGCTCACCATGACAGCCAATCAAAGGATGAAGGAACTCCAATTCTAGTCCTAACCTAACAAGTCAGGAAGTTTCTCCTGCCTAAATCTATGATCTCCCAGTCTTTTAGTTCCCTCATTTGTCGATGTTACTACAGTTGTGCAAAGGAAAAATCAAAATGAAATTTCTGCTGCCTAAATCTATGGTCTCCCAGTCTTTTAGTTCCTTCATTTGTTGATATGTTACTACAGTTGTGCTAAGGAAAAATCAAAATAGCTGGGAGTGTTGAACTGTGTTGCATTTCAATTCCAGTGGATGAGATGGGAAGCAAAGCCTTTCATCTCTGCCACTTCCTGACTGTGTGACTTTGAGGAAGTCACCTCAAGTTTTTCAGCCTTACTTTCCACATCTGTAAAACTTGAAACAGATAAGATGTTAAAAACGAGCAGCTTAAATTGTATTTTGGAAAGAAGAAGAAAGGCAAAGGCTAACGGTTGCATAGCTAAATATGGTGGCAGATAACTTAGCTATCAAGCCTAACCCCACCTCAACACAAAGACAGCTGGAAGTTCTAGTTCAACCCTTTCATCTTACAAGAAAGGGAACTGAGGCTCAGCAAGGGGAGATTACTCCACATTGCCTTCTGACAGTCCCACAGACACATGTAACTGAGGATGTTTTCTCTAAGTGAAAACCCAATAGGAAAGTCATTGAGCAAGTAGCTGAGGCTGCTTTTTTCCTATCTCTAGCATTACTGCTTAGGGGATAGGGATGAACAGAAAACTAGTGAACGTCCAGCCATCATTTTCCCTTTGTTTTGCTCTTTGTCAGTCAACTGTTATGGTAGATTTGCTAGCGGAAAAGACTGAATAGGATAAGAGGAGTCTCTTGCAAGGTTTTGATTTTTCTTTTTCTTTTCTTTTTTTTTTTTGCTGAGGCAATTGAGGTTAAGTGACTTGCCCAGGGTCACACAGCTAGGAAGTGTTAAGTGTCTGAGGCCAGATTTGAACTCAGGTCCTCCTGACTTCAGGGCTGGTGCTCTATCCACTGTGCCACCTAGCTGCCCCAAGGTTTGATTTTTCAAAACACATCTCTCCTCTCACTTAGCCCTCCTACAATCCTATAGAGGAAGTAGAATGGGAATTTTTTTTTTTATCTTGCAGAAAGCATCAGTTATATTTATGTAATAATAACTACTGGCATCAACAATGTGTTTTGAGATTTGCAAAATCTTTTCTTCACCATAGCCTCAGAGTGCAAAGATTATGATCCCCATTCTGCTCAAGGTCACACAGTCCTGGAATAAGTGATGGAAACTGAGGTGGGCCTCAGACACAGACTCTACCATGCACCTACAGCTGTAAGGGTTAAGATTACCTGCAGATGTAAAAAATCAACAGCAACATATAAATGGATGAATAGAAGGGTGGATAAATGAATGAAAAACTTTTTTTCAACATTTACTGTGTGTAAAGCACTGTGCTAAGCATTGAGGATACAAATAGAAAAGCCTCACAGTCCTTGCTGTCAAGAAGTTCATATTTTAATAGGGACACAATACAAAAAGGAGGTATCTCAGAAAGTCAAAGACATTTCTAGTGGTTTATAGGGCATAGGTGATCCATCCTCTTTACTCAGGCAAGAGTGATCAATAAATAAATACGTGTAAAGCACCTTCTATGTGACAGGAACTGAGGATACAAAAGCCAGCCCTTACCCTCAAGAAGTTCACAATTTCATGGGGGAGAAGACATGCAAACATATATGCAGTTATCCCTTCCTAATCTCAGGGGTTAAGGGCAGGGTGGTCCCTTGATCCGGAAAATCCTTGTAAAATTTTATAAGCCTCCCTTTGTACCAGATAAGAAGTCTGATTTTTTTTTCCTTTTTTATGGGGTGTTTACAGTACCTAACTGTATAATTTGGGTTGATATTATGTAATGTCATACATGTATTTTATACATTCTTGAATTTCTAAATTGTTTCTGTGTCTTCTGCTAGCCTTTGCGAGTTGTCTGTGGCTTCCACAAAACTCCCCCCCCATTCCCATTTAATTTCTTATGTGTTATATTGAAATCTCTATGAGGAAAGTTGAGATGTGGAAGGGAAAATTGTACAGATAAGCTCTATAAGGGATAAATAGGAGCTCCTTAACAGAGGGAAGGCAGTGGAATTAAGGCAACAGGGGATTGAGTGGGGTGGGTGGGGTGGGAAAGGATTCTTGTAGATGATAGGACTTTAGTTGGGACTTGAAGGAAGTCAGAGGAGTCAGTACGCAGGGTGGAGGAGAGAGAGGTGTTCCCCGACATTGGGACAACCAGAAAAAAATGTCCGGAGCCAAGAGAATGGGTCTGGTTTGATGAGTACTATTGGGGAATAAGGTGTAAGAAGAGTGGGAAGGAAGGAGGGAGTGATGAAGGGTTTTGAATGCCAAACAGAAGATTTTGTAGTTCATCTTGGAGGTAATGAGAAACTCTGGAGGTTTATTGAGTGAGGTAGGGCTGCATTAACGTGATCAGACCTGCCCTTGAGGAAGAATACTTTGATAGCTAAGTGGAGGAGAAACTTGAGGCAGGGAGAACAACCAGCAGGTTCTTGTAATATTTTACCCACAAGGTATGGAGGATGTCACACCAAGTTGGTGGCAGTATCTGGGGACAGAAGAATTAGATGAGAGATAGAAGGAAGGTAGAAATGACTAGTGTTGGCAGGGATTACATATGGGGGCTGGGATAGGTGGGAGGGAATGAGGGGTCAAGAGGGACACCCAGATTATAAGCACTTTATATTATAAGTCATTTGACTGGCAGGATGGTGGCACACTCCACAATAATAAGGACTCGACATTCCCTATTGAATTGAAGGGGGAAGTGTTTGGTGGGGAGGGGAGAGATAATGTTTTGGAGTTGTTGAATACATCCTCTTGGAGATGTCCAATATGTAGCTGGAGATTCAAGACTGGAGGTCAGGGGAGACATTAGGGCTGGAAAAATAGACCTGAGGTTTACCTGCATAGTGATTTGGTCATTAAATCCATGGGAAATAACATTTGCAGTGGCAAAAAAAAATATCCATTTTTGATATTGAGCCATTTTACAGATGAGAACTTTCTTTTCTGGGCCTTCAGGAGCTATGTCTCCTCAGGAGGCAGGTGACTGCAGCACTTATGGAAGTAGCTGTCAGGTCAATGAGTTCAAGGATTGGTGATTTGGGGGACACTGCTACAACTGAGATTACCAACCCAGGCTTGGCAGTTGTTGGTGGTGGTGGTAGTGGCAGTCCCTTCCCCATAACAGTGGGGCCTTTTGATGATGGTTGCAGGGATCAGTCTGAAAAGCAAAGCCATTGTCCTGGAGGGTACTGGGATGGTATTGCTATTCCTGGGGATCTTGGGAGGAAGGCCTGAGCCACCTCTACCTGCATCCAAGGGAAGTGAGTAGCTGATAATGATACCAGTCGTTTGACTCCCCTGGTATTGCTGCTTTCTGTCTCCCCCATAATGCTAGCATATGTATATGTACATGTATATATACGTGTATCTGCATTGTGTTAGAAGTACATGTGCAAATGTGTTTGTATACATCTCTACAATACAGTATATATTTATGCATGTGTACAGTTACATGTACACATGTTTGTGTGCATTGTATTTCTATGTGCCTCTGCATGTGAATGTATGCATGTGTATACACGTACACATTTGTGTGTTTGTGTGTAGGATTATGTATGTGAATGTTATAGATATATTTATATTTAGGTGCTTGTATATTTTATATATCTATATGTATGCTTGCACACATATTTGTGCATATGTATGCATGCTATATATATGTCTATTTGTATGTATCTTTTATGTGTGGATACATGTAGATGGAGGTGTTTATGCATGGGCATATGTGTGTATATGTATGTCATACATATTTGTATATTTGTGGGCACATATATTTTTGTACATCTCTATGTATGTGTGTATATGTATGTGCATGTGTATTATAGGTATATTTATATTCACACACATGCATTTATACGTTGGCATGTACATATGCACACATGTATACATGTGCACTGCCAATGCTAACATCCACATGATTATGTGTGGTTGTATGACACACATGTGCATGTCACGTGTATTTATATATTTATCTGTACATGTATTTGCCCATGTCTTTATATTCTATATGCACACATGTACATATTTGTGTTTGTGTATATGCACATTCACATTATATGTATATTTATGTGCAGGTGTAATTGTATAGGGCTTTAAGTGTGTTATATATGTAAACATGTATGTATATAACACATACATATGTATTGTATGGTTATGCATACAGAGACATATCACAAATATCTAGATATACAGATATGGCTACCACCAACTGCATTTAGATTGGCAGCAGCCTTGGGAAGTAAAGAATATTTCTTATTTTTTCCATGAAGAAAATGAACCTTTCCCCCTATGCTGCCTTTAGCCTTTAGTGCTACAAATAGCAGAGAGCTGTTTGCAGATTACCTAGTGGATGGATTCTAGGCTTGGATAGGATTTTTAGCTGATCATTTTACCCTTGATCTTTATAGAAAACTTTTTTTCCATAGGTGGCTAAACAAGGTCATGCCATTTCCTCTGAAACTGGGTGGGCCTTAATGTTGGTTTTGTAGTTAATTGGAAAGGAAGTTTGAGAAAGTTTATGATGAATTGAATAATACCTAACAGCTACTATTTCTAAGAGGTACCTAGATGGTTCAGAGCACTGGGCTTGGAACGAGGAAACATCTTCCTGAGTTCAATTCTGGCCTCAGATACTTACTACTTGTATGACCCTGAACAAGTCATCTAACCCTGGTTGCCTCAGTTTTCTGATCTGTAAAATGAGCTGGAGAAGGAAATAGCAAACCACTGTAGTATCTGTGTCAAGAAAACCCTTAATGGGGCCATGAAGAGTTGGACACAACTGAACAATAATAACAAAATCTCTGAGGGTTGTTGGGAGATCAAATGAAGAAATGTGTATAAAGTGCTTTACAAACCTTAAAAAATATATATACATATATACACACATATACATATAATGTATATATGATAGCTATTACTATTTTTAATGCAAAAAGTCTATTGTATTTTTAAATGAGGATGATAATCCTTTCTATTTGTATTGAGTTTTATACAACCATCGTGAGAAGTGGGTAAAGCAGATGAAATCATTCCCATGTTACAGTGGGGAAAATGAGGCTCAGAGAGAAGGGGCAGTACCTAAGCCGTTCAGCTTATAAATGTCAGAGCTGACCTTTGAATCCCTGCCTTCTTATTCCTTAGTCTAATATGCTTCCATCTTTATTATGCTGGAGAATACATTCAGAATAATTCTGAGATCTGAGAGAATTAGCCAAGAAAATGCAGGACCACACACAGAAATCACCACCAACACACAATGACACAGACATAGACGTACACCCAGACACACACAAATGTTTACCACAAAAAAAGTGTAATGATTTTTATTTAAACCACAAAGAAATGAAAACAACTAAATGCATTCAGACTGCACAATCATAGGAGAAGACCAGGCTCTCCACAACAGTCCTAAACATCTGGCAGGCTGCCAACTCTCCTGAGTTATGTGTACAAATACAGCCATTGGGATAAGCCCAAGATAAGATAGAAGAACATTTTAAACCCAATTGTTAAAAAAAAGGCATCTCTTGGCAAGTACCTTCGGACAAAAAAAAAAATTGATAGGGTTCCTGAAATAGCCTGAGCTGTGTTTACAAACTTCAGCTGCTGAGACTCTATTAGCAGGAAGGATTCCCATAGAGACTAATGCTTGCTTAAATTCAACTCTGCTCTTGCTTTGTATGGTTGTTTGGCATTTTACAGATGAATAAACAGACCTGGAGAGGATAGGGCCTTCCCGAATACCAGGTAATAAAAAAGTTTGACGTGGGTTTCACAGTCATGTCCACTGACCCTAAAGCCATTTCTCTTTCCCTTGGGCTGGGATGAGAACTTTAGTTAGAGAGGTGGAGGGCTGAAATAAGTCTATCTCATAGTCATTAGAGTTGTCGGTGAATGAGCATTAGTGAGGTGTCTATTATTTCCCAGGTACAATGTTAGGCACTGTAAGTACAATGGTGGGACTTGGGATGGAAATTGATTGATTCTGGGATTGGGATTGGGAAATGGGAATTGTTTTGAATCACTGCATTGTTGAGAAGAATCAAGTCCATCAGAGTTGATCATCACATAATCTTGTTGCTACTGTGTACAATGTTCTCCTGGTTCTGCTCACTTCACTCAGTATCAGTTCGTTTAGATCTTTCCAGGCTTTTCTGAAACTGGTCTGCTCATCATTTTTTTTTTTTCTGAGGCAATTGGGGTTAAGTGACTTGCAGGGCACACAGCTAGGAAGTATTAAGTGTCTGAGACCAGATTTGAACTCAGATCCTCCTGATTTCAGGGCTGGTGCTCTATCCACTGCACCACCTAGCTGCCCCTGCTCATCATTTCTTATAGAACAATTATATTCAATTACCTGGTAAAGAGCATTTTCAAATTAGGAAAGAAAAGTGGAGCAAATGTTGCATGCGGAACAAAACAGCTAAACCAATGGGAAGACTAAATCTGAGCAGTTACGAGGATTTGGCTCCCAGATTCTGGCTTTTCTTGAAGCAGTAGCAGAAACCTCTAGACAAAGGCACTTTACTCCCAAATCTATAGGTCCACCAGGAGCTTGCATTCATCTCTGTGACCTTGAATCTTCCTTGATTATTGAGTCCTGCTTAAAGGGCCCCTTTCTTGCCTTCTTGGTGATATCCACAATGATGAGCAAGTCCTTCAGAGTCTGATGAAAAGCTTTTATACATCAGGTTCTTTACCATCACAGATAATCATGTCAGTGTTTGGTATGAGGTATATGATGTCGCAGAGTGGCCTGTCACCCGGAATTTCCAACAGTTCTCACAGCTTTAGAAATTGACGATGTGATGATGGCCAATACTTTCATTGATATGAAGGTCATAGACATGGCTGTCTTCAACAATGAAATGTTTCAAACCAGTTCCAATTGTTCAGTAAAGAAAGCCACATACACCCAGAGAGAGGGATATGAGATGTGGACCACAACATAACATTTCCATGCTCTCTATTGATGTTTGCTTGCATTGTGTTTCCTTTCTCAAATTTTTTTTTCTTGTAGATACGATTTTTCTTGCACAGCAAGATAAGTGTGGAAATATGTATACATATATTCAATTTTTCAAGTATTTTAACATAATTAACATGTAGTGGATATCCTGCCATCTAGGGGAGGGGTGGGGACTAGGGGGGAAAAATTGTAACACAAAGCTTTGTAAGGGTCAATGTTGAAGAACTACCCATACATATGTTTTGCAAATAAAAAGCTTTAATAAAAAAATAAATAAAAAATATTCTCTATAACATAAAAAAAGATATGAGGGTCATAGAGTCAGTGATGCTTATTAAAAGTAACTCTTTGACTTATATACTGATGTAGGTTCAGGAACCCCTCAAGAACTGCAACAAAGTTTTAACTGTCTGTGGTGATGAAGTGTTTGCGCGCTGCCAGTCCTCTTGTAAAAAGTTGAGACCTACTTATTTGGGTAATGTGGAAATTGAAATTAAGTAACTTGGAGAAAGAAATAGAAAATAAAATAATACAGTTGTCAGCATTTCACTAACATGTGTGTTTACATGAAAAGGATATCAGGAAGAACCAAGAAACTATTGATAGTCATTATAAACATGTAAAAGAAATAAAAGTTTAAGCAACACTTCAGAAATGAAAGATCTTGAGGAAGAAAGGAAGAAAACCATTCAATAGATCTCTCAATTCTGGAAGATGAAACTCAAGAAATTAAAGGAGAGATGAAGTAGGCTGAGGCAAAGGTGAAAGCTCAAAAGGAAGAAATGAAAAATTTAAGGCAACATTAAGATGCTGAATAGAGAAATAAAAAGTTTAAATTGAAACATCATCAAGTTTCAAATTTAGTAGAATACCTTGGAGGAGGATTCTGGGAAGATAGCAGAATAGTTTGGTAAATTTCAAACTCTCCAGATTTCCCCCATAAATAGAACAAATTAGGGAAAACAGGTGAAAAATCAAGAAGGCTTGGGGCAGAACAGAACTGCTTCTGATACAGCCCCAGAAGATCTGAAGAAAGCCCCCAGGCTGGGCTTAACCCATGTAAAACACCTCTAGGCTAGCTCTGAACAAACATCCCTGAGGCTAGCTGGGTGACTGGAGCTTCATCAGGAACCACGGAAACTTTCATCTCCCCAACTGTGAGGGGAGTCAGGGATCTGAATCTGAGCAGATTGAGGGAACCTCTGCTGATTAGGAATGCCAGGCTCAGCTGTGCTGCAGAGATGTGGCCCTGGTCAAGAAGGAACCAGCACACCAGGAGTACAGAGGCTGTGGGGCACAGAGGCTGCTGGTTGTGGGCACCTGAAGAAGGGGGGAACTCTTGATTTGGGTTTTATGTCAGGGGTAGAGCTAAAGTGAAGCTAGAGGCACCAGCCCCCTGCACCCCATGATTAGAGGTGCTTACACTAATACTTCTCATTAAAAAAAAATGAACTGGCAAAGAAACTTACTATGGGAACAGGGAAGACCTGGGGTTCATCTTCAGAGGTCAACACTGAAGTAGAAAATGCTTCCTCTATTCCAAAGAGTTATGTTAAAAGACTCCCCACCTAGAGAAAATAAAATCAAATGAGAGACATTGAGGAAAAACTAAAAAAAAATCTATCCAAGAAAAACAAGAAGATTATGTAAAAAAGTTAACCAACTAGAAAAGGAGATAAAACATCTCAAAGATAAAAAAAGCTCTTTGAAAATCAGAATTGGGCAAGGGGAAGCCAGTGAAGTTATGAGAGACTAAGAAATAACAAGATAGATTATAAAGAATGAAAAAATGAAAAAAGAATGTGAAACATAAGAAAAACAACAGATCTAGAAAACAGATCAAGAAGAGAAAATATAAGAATAATTGGACTGCATAAAAGTTGTGGTAAAAAAAAAAAAGAACCTTGATACAATAATACAAGAAATAATCCAAGAAAATTGTCCTGGAATGATAGAACATAAGGGGAAAGGAGAAACAGAAAAAATCCACTCATCATCAGATACCTCCATGAGATTCCTCATGGAAAACTTAAAGGGATATTATTGCCAAATTTCAAAATAAAATATAATTTATTTAAATATGCTGGAGCTACAATTAGAATTTTACAGGTCTTATCAACAGCCATAATAAAAGACCGCAGGTCCTGAAATCATAACTACTAATGATCAAAAGAACTAGGCCTGTAGCCAGAAATATCATATCCATAAAAATTATCCCTAATATTGAATGAAAAAAATGGACATTCAATGAACTTGCAAATTTTCAAGACTCTCAACCAAACCGCAACTCAATAGAAAATTTAACATGTAAGAGCCAGTATCAAAGATTAATTTCAAGGAACTCAACATGGACAAATTGCTTATTTTTTTTTAACATTTTATATTTTTTTAAAACATTTTTAAAATATTTTTAAAATATTTTTTAATAAATTTTAATTAAATATATACCATATGTTTAAGACTGACATAAGCAATAGGGTAGCTCAAAAGAAAGATTGGGGCAGAGTTTTAGGTAAAAATAGTAATTATGATGTTAAACAAATGAGGTGCAGAGGAAGAATAGACCCAGAGGCATTAGAGGGGGGAGGAGGGCTTATAGTTCTGAAAACCTACTCATATCGGGAATGGGTTCAATAGGCAACACTACATATATACCATGGAAGGGTATAGCACCCTCCAATATATATAAAGAAATAAGGAGAGAGGGATGGATAGAGGGGGAAGTAAAGGTTGAGGGAAGAAGACATGGGAGAGATCCATAGATGGGGGAAGGTTAAGTTAAAAAAGGGGGGAACTCTTGGTTTGGGGTTCCAGATCAGAAGTAGACACACCAAACACAAATCTGTGTTGCATTGTGAAAGTAGTCTTGAGCAACACTAAAATTCCCTCCAAGAGAAAAAAAGAAGAGCTGGCCATGAAAAAAAAACTCCAGAGGGACTCTGCTCTGGCCAAATATATCTGTCCTGAGAATATAGAAGTTAAAAGATTTGTTTCTGTTCTCAACAGAGAAACCATTGTGTTAAAACAGAGTATATCGTTAAAAAACTATACTCACAAAAGTTGAGAAGAAAGAAGGAAACAGTACCAAGAGGTAAAAGAAAGATGTCTACATCTAAATAGCCAAGTGAAGGATTTGAAAAAGCTTATAACACTGGATGAAATATCAACCCAAGAGGTATGTAATATACCAGAAACATAGAAGGAGTCTTTCTTTACAATGCAAGTTGTACTTTCACAGTTTTCTGTTTCATTGGTCCTTCTATGAGGAAATGCGCTTGGATCATGAGAATGAGACAGTTTCTATACCTATCCAGCCCAAAGAAAGGAACAGAGCTGCTTTCAGTGCTATGAAAGCCTTCTCAGGAGATAGACACTCTTTTTCAAATGTTTTATTCATTCTTACTTTATGGCTTATCACAGAATCACCCTTCAGATGCCTGGGCTCATTTGATGGCTACATCACATAAAAATTGCCATGAACATTATCCTCAGGATAGCCCATTCCCAGCAACACTGCCAGTTCATCTTACTCATTCCACAATATATGTGCTCTCTTCCTCCAAGTCCATTCTCCGAAATACTTCAAATATCAGACCCCGAAAGAGACAAAACAACCCTGGCTTTACAAGCGGTCAATCCAGAAGAAGGAGAAGTTTGAATTCTTAATTAATGTGATTGTACTGTCTGCTTACTGTGGTGTTTATTATTTTTCTTTTTCAAAGTGTTTTCAGTATAGTATGCAAAATGTTAATTAGAAGTATTTCAAAGAGGCAGAGTCAAGATGACAGAGTAGCAGGAATAAGTACAGCCTAACACTCCCATCAGGCCTCATCCACAAAGACCCAGAGAACACACCAGGGAATCCAAGAAAAAGTTCCCAGCATCTGGCAGCTAAAGAAAAAAAGCATACAGATCTATGGACACTGAGGATGAAGACTTGACTAGGAGTAGGACAAAACCCAGTGACTGAAAGAGTTGCTGAGACTGGGCACCAGGACAGGAAGCACAAAGTAGAGTGAGAATAAATTAGTTGCCAGTGACATATCTGACTCCATTTTTTAAAATTAGGCCACTGTTTTGTGTTGAAATATTTTGATGTTTGCTCCTCATAATCTTGTGAGAGAAGTTTATATGTAAGATAGGTTGGTAAATAACATGTATGTGTTCATAAACAACTTCAAAGCATATGGGATGCCCATATAGGGCAGAGCACTGATGAGGAAATTTGGTAAACACCTCATCACTAGTTTGTTACCAGATATTAGTGAAACTGATTGGTAAAATAAGTCAGAAGTTGGATGTGGCCAGGTAATGCTCATAGATAGACTCTTAAGAACCCCACTGAAGGCCCTTGTCTTCAGGCTGCCCTGGAATCAGAACTCAGCCTGGCTCCTATGCTCCCAGCACTTGAAACTTGAGCACCCACTCCATGTTTGCTTGAGGACAGTGCTGACTGACCGATAGATATTTGACAACTTGCCAGACAATCAATTCAGAAGGAGACAGATGAATTCTGGCTGGGCAGGGAAGGAACGTTGTTGTTGAGTACCAAAACCTTGGCAAGCCCTAGGGAATCAGATTTATGCTTTATGCCTAGTGGGGTTAATGTTTATATTACCCCAAAGGAAGTCCATACCAAGGATTCATAGGAGAGCCCTGAAGACTCAATCCAGCCCATTCCAGGTCAAGTTAAGAATAGTTTAATGTAAAAACCAGTATTTTTTTCATAATCTGTGCAGATAAAACATAGACACAATTGACACAGTCTCCTGATATAGACAGCATTATATAGATCAAAGATTCTTTTTACCCCCCCCCCCATAAAAGTCATGTTGCAGAAGAGAACATAGATTCCCACCCCCCAAAAAAACCCTCAAGAAAAGAAAGTTTTAAAAAAGTATGCTTCAGTTTATATTCAGACACAATCAGTTCTTTCTCTGGATATAAATAGCATTTTTATCATAAGTCTCTTTCAGAGTAGTCTTGGATCATTGTGTTGCTGAGAATAGCAAAGTCATTCACAATTGATCATCCCACACTACTATTACTTCGTATACAGTACACTTCTTTGCTTGAGCTCATATAGGTTTTAACAAGTTTTTCTGTGAGCATACTACTTATTATTTCTTACAGAACAATAATATTTCATCATAATAATATACCACAATTTATTCAACCATTTCCTAATTGAAGGACATCCCCTCAATTTTCAATTCTTTTCCCTAGAAGAGAGCTGCTATAAATATTTTTGTACATATAAGACCTTTTCTTTTTTTTTTTTTTAAAATGTCTTTTGGAGAGGCAGCTAGGTGGCGCAGTGGATAGAGCACCAGCCTTGAAGTCAGGAGGACCTGAGTTCAAATCTGGTCTCAGACACTTAACATTTCCTAGCTGTGTGACCCTGGGCAGGTCACTTAACCCCAATTGCCTAAGCAAAAAAAAAAAAAATGTCTTTTGGGATTCATGCCTAGTAGTGGTATTGTTATGTCAAAGCATATGCATGATTTTATAGCTTCTTAAATTGTAGGTTGCAACCAATGCATAACTGAATGTGGGGAGTTGCAAAAAATGTGGCAATAGTAAAAGTCATCAAATATTCAGTCAAGATTTCATTCTTTTTGTAAAAATAAGCACATCAATCTCATTAGTTAGCAAATTTTCTTTCATCTTTAATAAATGGTAAAATTATATTTATAACAAAGGATTGTTTTAAAATAAATTTCTTTATGATGCATTATCAGTTAATGTTTGGTTTGCATACCTATTTTATATATTATACCCAAGATTGCATAAAAATTTTCTCAGACAAAAAGGAGTCAGGAGTGGAAAAAGTTTAAGAAGCCCTGATACAGATAACATATTAGTTAGGGGATGTGATAAAAAACAAGGTATTAAATGTCATAGAAAATTTAAACTAGAGGCAGCTAGTTGATACACTGGCCCTAAAGTCAAGAGGACCTGAGTTCAAATCTGCATTCAGACAATTAATGCTTCTTAGCTGTGTGACCCTAGGCAAGTCACAACCTCACTTGCCTCAACAACAACAACAACAACAATTAGTATATTTTAATGTGGGGCAGCTAGTTGGGACAGTAGATAGAGCACCAGCCCTGAAGTCAGGAGGACCTGAGTTCAAATCTGGCCTCAGACATTTAACACTTTCTAGCTGTATGACCTGGGCAAGTTACTTAACCCCAATTGCCTCAGCAAAAAAATAAATTAACTAATAGGGGATAGAAGCTGCTTCACAGATGGTACCTTTCTGTACCACTGCTACCTCTCAGTTGATGTTGAAGTGCAAATAACTTAAACTCAGTAGAGTCAATGATGAGGATATATGGATAAGCCATTTTTCTAAGATCCCATTGACATGCCTTCTAAGCTATCAGAGAACGACAACACTCAAACAGGTTAAATTCCTTTTTTTTTTTAAAGCTTTTTATTTACAAAACACATGAGTGATTTTTCTACATTGACCTTTGCAAAAAACTTCTTTTTTCCCAAGCTTTTCCCCTCCTTCCCCCCACCCCCACCCCTAGATGACAGGTAATCTAATACATGCTAAATAGGATAAATTATATGACAAATACAATACATGTATACATATCTATACAGTTATCTTACTGCACAAGAAACATCAGATCTAGGAAGAGAAGAAGAAAAACAACCTAAGAAGGAAAACAAAATGCATGGAAATATTCACAGAAAGCGTTAAAATGCTATGTTGTAGTTCACACTCAGTTCCCACAGGCCTCTCTCTGGATGTATATGACTATCTTCATCGCTGAACAATAGGAACTGTTTTGAATCACATCATTGTTGAAGAGAACCATGTCCATCAAAATTGATCATCGTATAGTCTTGTTGCTGTGTATAATGTTCTCCTGGTTCTGCTGATTTCACTCAGCATCAGTTCATGCAAATCTCTCCAGGCCTCTCTGAAATCATCCTGCTGGTCGTTTCTTACAGAACAATAATATTCCATAACATTCATATACCATAATTTATTCAGCCATTCTCCAATTGATGGGCATCCTTTAAATTTCCAGTTTCTTGCCACTACAAAAAAGGCTGCCACAAACATTCTTGCACATGTGGGTCCCTTTCCCTCCTTTAAGATCTCTTTGGGATATAGGCCCAGTAGAAACACTGCTGGGTCAAAGGGTATGCACAGTTTGATAACTTTTTGAGCATAGTTCCAAATTGCTCTCCAACAGGTTAAATTCCTTGTGGAAGGGTCTCCAGTCCTCTCAAATATTAGACTGATAATAAACTGGGACTCAAGATAGGAAAGGCAGTTTTTGACCTATTTTGTCAGAAGGCCAAAAATGCCTAGGCCTTTACTGAAATTCTTACCATTACCAACAACTGGATTCCTAGTTCAGTATAACACGTAGATTATCTTAGCCTACCCACTAATAAGATCCACAAAAAAATATTGCAATCTGTACATGTACAGGGCAAAGACAGACTCCCCTCTTGAAGGGCTAGCGCTGTCGTTTCTTATATTCAGACAATTATGATCGAGAGTAATCACAGATCACATTTCATAGTCAAAGACTGGGTGAAAACTCAGATCATTATGTGGAACTCCCACCTATCTTATAATTCACAAGCTGTAGAGGTGATAGAAAAATGCTTAAGACTCAAGTGAATAAAATCTTAGAGATACAAAGGTTACCAGTTAGAAAACAGTCTTTAGAAAAACTGAGTTGGTTGAATAATAGTTAAAGAGAACGCATTCTAGATGAGTTTAAAACTATTGTTTTATCTCCCACTGAAAAAGAAGGAATAAATTCTTACAGAAAGAGCCAGAATGTGGTAGAATACCCTCCTCCCTCCTATTCCCTTTCCAAGCAAAGTCCAGAAACTCATGCTAGTAGAGACCACAGGCTGGGTTACAGATGGCTCTGGTAAATGATTTCTGGTCCTTTGAAGCCAACTTCCATACAAAGATCTGCCAAGTTCTTTTTTTTTTCTTTGTAACAAATGTGTAAGTGCTATGATTTCATCATCAGTGACTTCTTGACTCTACGGCTGCTTTTCTTTACATATCTCCTCATATACCCTATTTTGTGTGGCACCTCATGGCACTTTCTTGCAGCTCTTTGCAACCAAGAATGGGTTTACCTATGTTTGTCTGATATCCAACCATTTCTGTACGTCATAGTCATGAGAAGCAAGATACACAAGAGTACAAAACATTGCCAGTATGTCAGTGGGGAGCATCACTTAGATACTTCATTGCAAATCCAGGGGTTACATACAATCTTTGGGCTGGCCAGACACTCAAGAAAACCTCACCAAGATACAACAATATTGCTTAAGTATCACCAAGTGGTGATGCAGGCAATCAAAGACTTAAACTGTGCTCGGCATGGAGAAAAATAAATGATGAGGAACATGACAGAAATCTCCAAACGCAAAGTCTCAGGGCATCAACTGAGATGGGAAAAGATGAAGAGATTTTGTAACATATTCTCTTATATCAGTTCTTGATTTGATCTATAGAGGGTTTGCCATGAAACATCATGAGACAAATAGGAAGACCTATCATAACATAGGAAAAACACATTTTAAATTATGTTAATACTAAGCGTAATATTGATGCTTGTGTATATCATATGTTCTAATCATAAGAAAGGTTACTATGTGGATCGTATCAGTGATAATTACAATACTGTTTAAAGACCATCCTAGAAGGCTGTAGGGATAATCAGTAGTTGGAGTATAGAATGTAATGAGAATATATTTATCACCTTAATATAACTCACTCTTAAACCACCATTTTGTACTGAAGTGTTTTGATGTTTGTTTTTCATATCTTATCTTTCAATATTAAGATAAGCATATTGTTGTATAAGTTGGCATATAATAAGTGTGTGTTCATAAGTAGCTGATAAACATGAAACATCTTCGGAATATTCTGTCTTTTCTCCTTTCACCATTGTCTCCACTCTGGTGCAGGCCATCATCACCTCTTGCCTGGACTATTGCAGTAGCCTGCTGTAGGATCTACCTGCCTCAAGTCTTTCCTCACTCCAACCCATCCTCCATTCAGTCACTAAAGTGATTTTTAAGTCCAACCATTAATCATTAAACTCCAATGACTTCCTAGCACCTTCAGGATCAAAACCAAAATTCTTTGTTTGGCATCCCAAATCCTTCATAATCTAGATCCCTCCTATCTTTCCAGTCTTCCTATACCTTTCTCTTCATATATTCTTTGAAATAGACTAGCCTCCTTACTGTTCCATGAAAAAAAGTTTTCATCTCTCAGCTCTGGGCATTTTCTTTATCCCTCATGTCTGGAAACTCTCCCTTCTCATCTCTACCTACTGGATTACCTGGCTTCCTTTAAATCCAAAGTAAAATTCCATCTTCTATAGGAAGTCTTTGCCAACTATCCTGCTTAATTCTAGTATGTTTCCTCCATGGATTATTTCCTATTTATCTTATATAATTATATATCTTATGTAAATATATTATATTTTTTGTTGTCCCCTCATTATGTTGTGAGCTTCTTGAAAGCAGATATTATCTTTTTGTCTCTTTTTTTATATGCCCTGTGCTTAACACGGTGCCTGATATATAGTAGTTGCTTTATACATGTTGATTGATGGATTGATTGATTAATTGATTGATAGGACAGACTTCCAATGGGAAAAAATCTGATAAATGACACTATTAGCTTTCATCATCAGACATCTATCAAATTAATTGGTAAACAGATTGAGTTTGTAGCCATTAATGAGAATTTGAGTACAATTAACTAATGTTCATAACTAGATCTATAGGAAACACACTGGAGGCTCTGTATTTTAACTTGTTCTAAGGGCAAGCCACTTCTAGGTTTATGGCTCCTTTGCTCCCCACACTTGAGACTCAAGTCGCTACCCATTCCCACCCCATATGTTTATAGAACATATCTGTAATGGAATAACTAGGCAGTGTCCAAGAACAAAGGGAACCTGCAGATCATCATAATTTCTGCTCCAGGATTTTGTCTAAATCCTGTGTGTGTCTTTGTGTTTCAAATGTATTTCTAAAAAATAATGTATTATTGAAATTTGTTTCTAAGTTGTTTTGCTATTCTCTTCGTTTTTATGGGTGGGTTCATCCCATTCACAATCACAGTTATGATTGTTAACCATGTATTTCCTTTCATGATATTCTTTTTTAAAATTGGTGAACATTTTCTTTATTCTTTTTAAAGATAATAGCTTTTTATTTTCAAAATATATACAAAGATAGTTTTCAGCATTCACCCTTGCAAAATCTTGTGTTGCAAATTTTTTCTCCATCCCTTCCCTCCACCACTCCCCTAGACAGCAAGTAATCCAATATACGTTAAACATGTATTATTCTTCCACACATATTTCCACAATTATCATGCTATACAAGAAAACAACAGACATGATATTCTTTCATATTTTCCTTCTCTCTTTTCCCATTCCCAGTTTAAAAGTTTGCTTTGTTTCAGACTAATCTCTCCCCCTCATTCCTCCTCCTTTCCCCTTCTGCCTCTTTCCCCTTAATCTTTCTTCCTCCTGAATAAAATGTATTTCGATACTCAACTGTATATGTATTCTTCCCTCCTTTGACCATTTCAAATGAGAGTGAGGTTCAAGGGTCACCCATTCCCTCCTAGCCTTCTCCTTGTATAGATTTCTACTTGTATACCCCATTTATGTGACATAATTTTCTATATCCTTCCTCTTTTTCCCTGTCCCTTTCCCAGTGTAGTCCTCTTCCCCAACTTTGGATTCTTCTTCTCAGATCATCAAAGCTTACCAGAATTACTTCCAAACCAATTGTTTTTAGTTTCTATAGTGCAATTAGGAAAGCATTTCTCTAGTCTAAAACCACTTTCCATTCTTGTCTCCATAGAAGTGAGCAGCAGGTCAAAAAAATAGTTTTCTTAAGAAACTAGAATAAAGGTAGAAACCAAACTGATCACAGAGAACTTCTTGTCTTGTTAAGAGCACCACTGATGTGAAGTGCTTGACCTGTTGACCTGTTCTTGTTACAGTTGGTTTCCCAGAACCATCTGTACAAGAACCAGTTTGGGGGGAATGTGACTAGGTAATAGTTCATCCAAAAAAAACCCTGGAGTTTCAAGTGGAATGCAAACTCAAGGTGACATCACTCCTTTACACCCCCCCACACACTCCCCCCCACAAACACACACACATACACCCCAATACAAAAACTCCCAAACCAAATAATTTGGTTTTAATAATCCTATTATTTAAGATTAGAAAGGCAATCATCCCAGTGGAACTCTCGGCAGCTGGAATAACTCCAAGACAATGTGGAAACTACTGATTTGAGACAGGCCAAATTTTTAACTCACCTGTAAAAGCTGTGTACATTAGACAAAACACACAATGTAATTTTCTTTCTTCTTTAAAAAGAAAAGTGAGCCACCAAAGGTTACAGACCATCTCTAGCTGCACGGATTCCTAAAGAGCCACAGCTTGCTGTGACCCATGAAAAGCCAGGGAAGGCACAGGGTATGAGCAGTCCTGAGGTCTGAAGAATACAGAGTTCATGGGGCATTGCCATGCTCTACTCTGAAATGCTTTGAAGTTTGGTCTTGGAAAGGTTGTTCTAACCATTAAAAAAACCCAATTGCCAACCACACCAAATCAAACAAATTGGCATGAACAAATCAGAAGCCCATTACTCCAAGGCAGTGGTGCGGAGTGGGAATAAATAATGGCCTTAGAAACATAAAGGCTGCCTTTAAATCCTGCCTCTAAATCCTGTCTCTAATGCTTACATTTGAGTAATTTGGGGCAGCTAAATGGCTCAGTGGATGGAATGCTTGGTCTGAAATCAGGAAACCTGAGTTCAAAATCTAATCTCAAATACTTCCTAGCTTTGTGATCCTGGGCAAGTCATTTAACCTTGTTTGTCTCAGTTTCCTCATCTGTAAAATGAGCTGGAGAAGGAAATAGCACACCACTCCAGTATCATTGCCAATGGCCAATTGGTCAGTTTGGTGTACCATGGTCCCATAGGGTCATGAAGAGTCGAACATGACTTAAACAACAATTTGGGGCAAGTCACAACATTCCTCAGCCTCCATTTTTTCATCTGCAAAATAAAGAAGGGATCTAGAGGGCCTGAGAAGATGTTCCCTTCCATTCTCCGTCTGGAACACTATGAAATGCCTTCCCTTGTCTTCTCTAGTCACTTAATTCTCAGCTACACAGATTTCTTAACAGACTATTCTATATAAATTGCTCAAAGACATTTTGGCTTTCTCATTTGTTCTCAAATGCTTATATTCAAAGCCAGCTGAAGATCCTAATGCTTCAGAAAAGAAACCCATTTTGTTGAAATAGCATCTACTCATAAAACAGAATGGGGGAGAGGTGGAGAGGTGAAGGTACAGATACCAGTTACTCACTTTAGGGATCAGTACAAAGTAACATTTTAAAGTAACATGAGGTACTCCTTTCCCTGAGGATATCTTTTGCTTTCCCCAAATCATCATTAAAAACTCCTTTGAAAACACTTTACACACAAAAAATAAAAAAAAAAAGAAAACACTTTCTTTATACAATCTTACCAGTGCTAGATTGGAGTCTAGCTGTTTAGGTAAAGTCACTTTTTCTTTTCTTGTGAGGCAATTGGAATTAAGTGACTTGCCCAGGGTCACACAACTAGGACGTTTTTAAGTGTCTAAGGTTGCATTTGAACTTAGGTCCTCCCAACTCCAGAACTGATGTTTTATACACTGCAGTACCACCTAGCTGCCCTTAAAGCCACTTTTTCTAAAAAGCAATCTGTAGCAAAGACTTACGAAACAAGCCCCTCAGTTAACACTGACAAATCCAAGCTGAGCTTCAGTCTCTATGAGTTTGCTTGCAAAACAATTCTTTCTGATACTTTCTCATCTTACACTGAGTCTCTCTTCCTCTCTGCAGGGAAGGGAAAAGGAATGTGCATGCTGGGAAAAGTTTCAATCCCAATGGTGCCTTAGACATCCCTAGTGGAAAGTGACCCAAGTCTAGTTTTGCAGACTTCCTTTGGGTTTGCAATAGGCCCTGGTCAAATCTCATTAAAACTCTACACTACTAACAAGCATGAAGAGGTCGGGTCAGTAGTCAAGCCAATGGCAAGTGGCTCGAGTACATCTCCCTCCAATGTTACAGACACACAGAAATGAAATTTCAGCTATTGGAATTGCTTCCTTCCCTACAACATAAGTGCTAACCAATTGTCTGACTAATGTGGCCATCACTAATACCTCAGATCATCTATTTGATGGTGATGAAAGGGTGAGAATTCTTCAATATGAACCATGCCTTCTCAATTCCTTGAATTTTAAGGCCTAAATAGAGAGAAAATCAAAGTATGTGGTTTGGGCCTTATGAGACTTTTCTAACCACCAAATGCATTGTTTATTCTCTGAAAACAATCACTGTTTCAAATTAGAGTAGTCCCACAGCTGGTTGTTTATGTGAGGACTTAGAGAATGAACAAAGGGAGGGAACAAATAGTTTTTCATGTCCCAAATTAATTCACTTAGTCCCAAACATACAATTCAAAGGTAAATGATATTTTAAAAATCAAATTTTATTTTTTCAATTAAGAAAAAAATATTTTCTCCCTTCCCCATACCCTCAACCATATATATACATACATACATATATATATATATATATATATATAAATTGTAACAAATATAGTCACACAAAACGAAACCCACATTGATCACTTCAAAAAGAACCTCTAGCCACCAACCCTTATCCAACAAAGTCATTCTTCATTAAAAATGGGGAAAGAAGCAAAAAAAGTATTACTTTTTTTATTACTGCATTAAATGCAGTATTCATCACTCACAATCCCTCACCTCCATAATGGAGAGAGGCATATTTTCTTAACTTTTCTCAGGACCAAGCTTGGTTATTAAATGATAGAACATTAGGGTTTACTTTTTTCCTTTGCATTGAGATTGTTGCAGTCAGGATTCATATTATTATTATTATTTTTGATAATGATTATTTTATTCCTTAAAGTTTCCCAAGTTTCTATGAACTCTTCATACTTGTCATTTCTTATGCATGACAATATTCTATTGCAGTCAGGTATCATAAAGCAGCTACATAGTACAATGGATAGAGCCTTAAGGCTCTATCCTGGAGTCAGGAAGCCTCGAGTTCACATCTGTGCTCAGAGATTTATTGTGTAAGTATGTGCTATGTGACCCTCAGAGCAAGTTATTGAACCTCAGTTTCTTCAGCTGTATATAATAGCATTTACTTTGGAATACTAAATGAAATCATATCTGTAAAGTGCTTAGCACAATACTGGCATGTAGTAATCAATAATAAATATTTGTTATGTATTATATGCTAGGCCATAAAAGGCACTGAATAAATGCTTATTCCTATCATTCGTCCATTCTCCAATCAACAGGACACTATTCTGTGTCTACTTCTTTCCTTCAAAAAAGTATTATTTTGGGAGGCAGATAGATGACTCAGTAGCTACAGTGCTGGATTTGGAGTCAGGAAGATTCTTCTTATTGAGTTCAAATCCAGGTTCAGACATTTATTAGTTGTGTGATCCTGGACAAGTCACTTAATTCTGTTGACCTCAGTTTTCTCATCTGTAAAATGAACAGGAGAAGGAAATGGTAAATGACTCCAGTATCTTTGCCAAAAGGTGTCATGAAGAGTCAGACACTACTGAAAAATGACCAAACATCACATGAATATTTGAAATATACCCCAGACTTTAAACTTTGAAAGTTTTAAGAGTTTAAAGCTACACTTTAGGACACCAGATACAAGAACCAATTTTTTTTTTGTTTTGTTTTGTTTTGTTTTTGTTTTTGTTTTTGTTTTACTTCTATGTACTACCCACTAAGGGTATACCCATTTTGGGCCACTTTTTTAGTCCAATATCAAATGGCTAGACCTAATAAATGTTAATTACTGGTCCTTTGTGGAACCACCATCTTAAGCATTGTGGGAAAATAGAAAGTTTAGAAAAATGTTCCTGACCTCATAGTATTTGAGGATAAGTCAAACATAACTCAAAACCCCAATGTTATATGATAAGCACATTAGAGAGCTATACAGCCAAATACCACTGAACTGAGTCACTTCTTTTTCAGTATTTGTAACAAAGCCTCGTTTGTTGGGTGGGGAAAGTTGTAGCCGTATTTTCAGAAATGAATGTGATAGCAAAAAAGAGTATCGATAAAAATGAAATAATTTTTAAAAATGTGAAATAGGAAGTCCTGAGTTCAAATTTGACTTCAGACACTTAACGCTACTTATCTGTGTGACCCTGGGCAAGTCACTTAACCCCAATTGCCTCAGCAAAAAGCAAAAAAAAATAATAAGTGAAATAAAAGTAGATCTTGCTGACTGCATTCATGGATCTCAATAGACTATGGGGTTTGGTGGAACTGTGGTTGGATTCACCAACACAGCAAAGAATATCACAAGGTCAAATTTTGTCTTTCTTCACTACTCTACCTCATGGGGCTTGGGAAAGATTCATTTTTGCAGCAGAGTATTGAAGGTTCCTGATAGGGTATTCTTTGAACTAATGGGATGTGTGGCTTTGGACTCCTCAACTAGAGAAGATCTTCTCAAAGGTATGACTGGAATAAGATTAAGAAGAGAATTGCAGCTCCTGAATGAAATAGCTCAAGGAGAATTCTGGGGCTAATGTCACAGGTGGAATTTGAGCTCCTACAGGGCAGAGTCTGCTGCTTGTCTTTATGTTCCTATGCCTGTGGTCTGGACAATGAAAGGTAATGGCAACAATGACACAGGTTTGATTTATAGTAGGGCTTTATGACTGGAACATGGGTACTATAGATGTAGTCCAAGCTCAGAGACCAGCTGGCACTGGGTGTGAAAAAATCTTGGATTTTGCTATGACAGATCACCTAGAGAGTGAGCTTCAAAGGATTGTTGTTCTGCCAAGCTCAAGGCACAGCTTATTTATTGGACCTTAGCTCTAGAAAACAGAGTGCCTCCTAATATCTTGACTGGACCTTTGTGGTTATTTGGGGAGCAGGGGAAGATGAAAATCAATAAATGTTAGTGACTTTATCCCTCAGTATGATGGCTGGCTGTTGTCATTCCTTCACCTGTGTGTTGGAGGTTCCATTGTTTTGACAGAGTGATGCATCCCAAGAAGAGCTTGCTGGATTGCATCCCCTATCTTGGCAAAAGAGGATAGAGAAGAACATGTTATAGTTATAGAGTGTGAGTGACAAGAGGCCCATTTGAGGCCCTATTAGAGATCCTCTTACTTTGTTTATTAGAACAACCTGCCCAAACTCTTTGCTTCAGAGTTAGGAAATTCTTTTTTTTACTACTCACAAATCCTTATTGGTCAATCTGAGTTCATTACCTTTTGGGGGGATCTACACAATAATATTGCTAAAAAGCTGATTGAAGAAGGGAAGGAAAAGCTCCTAATGTTCACAGTTGTCATGCAAATGAAACTAGAGCAAAAAAGAAAAGGGCTATGTGAAGGGAATAAGAGTATCTGCCCCAGTCTTCAATTTTTTCTTTTATGATAAATTCTGGCTTTTATTATACTTTTCTGCCAACAAAATAAAATAAAATAATTATTGATCTTCCTAAGTTTAGAATGAATTTAAAAATGATACTTGCTATACCATTCTACATAGATCCTGGGTATTCTGTTCAAAGCTGCAGTGTATCTGAGAATGTGTTGGATTCATTTCCTTTTTTTATTTAAGGATTACTAAATTAAAGGCATTGCTAACGATAAAAAAAAGAACAACTTGTGTGCTTCCTGGAGGTGGGATGGTCCCTTATGGGAAGTTTGTTGGGTTCACCTTTTTAGACAGAATTCTAAGCAGTTTCAGGTATTCAATCCAAGTTTAGAATGATATAGAATAGAGAAAATTATCTTGACAAGTAAAGAGTGAGTGAGCTGTGGCTCAATAGCAGTCCATGTGATTAAGGCTTGAGGATTTCAGTAGACAATAAGCTTTAGTGCAAGATCTGTAGGGGGCATGGCAACCAGAAAAGAACTTAGTCTGGATCTGTTTAAATAGAATAAAAAAACATTATGAACCTTTCTGCCAGCCAATAGAAATAGAACTGATTCCAGAGTTCTCACATTAAACTAATTATCAGGACTTATATAGCACTTATTTTTAATGGGGAAGAGAGTGGTGCAGATTCCTTCCCTTGACTCCTATAGTTCCTCCCCTAAGGGATTATCCAAAAGCCTCCTTCTTCTCTGGAACAAAGATTGGTGTGTCTACTTTTTCAGAGGAAACAGTTAGGTTCTCTTGCATTCCCGGATCTGGAAAAGACTCCCTCTAAGAGAAGAAGGACTGCATCAGGAAGTGAAGAGAATTGGAGCTTCTGCCTTAAATGAGCTTGCAAGGTACAAGTCTGGTGGCCAAGATCATGTGAAAACATGAATTTAAGGTCCCTGAGGGCCACAATGGTTTTTTGCCTTTTGGACCCCAATCTTAGAACAATGGCTTGTTAAATTTAAAAATGCATCTCAAGAACTAAAAGCCTTCTCTGAAAGAGAAAATGATTTCCCGACTAAAGATGCTGGAGTACTGCTACCTTGGACCAGGATTCTAGCAAAATTTGAACAATTCTTCTCTTCTTCAGCTCTTTGTCATCCTCTTTCCAAGTTAGTCTCTTCATTACACTTAGGACAATTTCACTTAGTTGGACCTCTGAGTTCTTGCCTTTACTCTGCCATTTTGGCTCTGCCTCCCATTGGATATTTCTGAACTCTCCTTAAACTCTAGACTGTTTCTTTCCATATGAGAGAACATATGATTCCTCATATTTATGAATATATAAACATGCAAGTATGCATATATGTAGAGTAAATATGAATATTATGTATGTGAACATATAGAGAGAATATGTGAATATTCAGCTAGAAAAATTAAAAATCTAAATCCCAATACACCACCTTCATTTTCCATGAGATTCTACTAGTGAGTTTCTGTTCTAAATTTATTTGGCCCTTGGCTGCAGGTAGTCCCCTTAGTAAGTCAGTTAAATGTTGCTAAGGTACTTTTGAAACCTCCTTTTATCCCCCTACTATAAGAAATTCTCAGTTAAAATTCGATATGAAATATGAAAATATTGGATGTGGGTATGTTTTTTTCTTCAACACAACTCCCTTTTCAATCATTAATTACAGGTGGGAATAGATAGATCGGGGAGGTTTTATTGTAGGCCACGTATCCTTCTGTTTTGCTTTCTTTTTTCTTCATACTAACATCATTCTTTTCTCCAAGAAGTTAGGAGTGTGATTATTTAGGGGCTGGAGCTGCTGCTGGAGTGCTTGTATCGTTCCTGCGGAATAGAGAAGCTGTCCTATATTTCTGGGCTTGTTTTGACAAACAACTGGATTAGCTTCTGGCTTCATCTTCTTCCTTTTCAGGCTGTTTGCAGAAAGGAGAAACATTTTGTGATTGAAATCTCTGCAGACTGGGCAAGAACCCTTCTCCCCTTGGATGATAAAACTCAATAGACCTGTCCAGGATGGGAGAGGAAAGGGCACATGGGCTCTGGTCAAGGGGCTATTTGGATTCCCCCAAGGCCCTGCATACCAGCATGGGTCCTCTGCTCTGCCTAAAATTTCCATCTTTGGCCTGTCAACAATTTCCACCTTCTTTCCCACCATTGAAAGCCCTACTTTGCTCCCTTCCACGAGACTTCTGATCCCTTTGTCACAAAGGTCTCTCTTCTGCTCAATTCTTTGTCACCACTACCACATTCACCATGTCAAAGGCACTCTTTTCTCCCCCACTAGACTGATTTTTCAAGGGTAGGAAACAAGAACCTTGTCTAGACTTCCACCTCCAAGTCCTATAAAAATGTTTAAATAGGGAGGATTATAAATGGAGCTGGTGAGGGTTCTTTCTCTTATTTCACAAATGGAAAAAAAAACTCATTCAGGGAGGGCATGAGATTTATTCAAGCTCACCCTACTAACTGTATATTCAAGGCTGGCCTAAAGCCAGAGGCTTATGGTTTTTTTGTCCTTTAGTCCCTATGGTCATAATTGAAAACTCCCAGAGCACCTAGCTCTGTGGGTAACTTGCCCAAATCTCAGTGAAGGTGATAACTTATTTGGGGGGTACATCTTCTCAGGGACCTTCAGCCCATGAAGCTTGGCTGTCAGAGGAGGGAGAGGCCAAAATGGAAGCCAGCTAGTGTGGGCAGGCTGAAGATATCAGGGCTCCAGGCCTGAATCTGTTCTCTTCTGGCTATGTGACCTTGGCCATGTCCCTGCCCTCCTCATTTTTTTTAAACAATTCAAATATTTTATTATTTGATGCGCTAGGGAATAAGGTGAACAATAAACAATGGCAGAGCTTTCTGAAGTTTAATAGTTATAAGATCCAATTTTTTTTAAAAGAAGTAATATAATCTGCAAGAACTCAATAATTATAATAAATGCAAGTTACATACACATTTTCAATGGTGAATATGGAAATTATAACACAATCAAAACAGATATTTGAAGTTTACCGTGACCCTGGAAAAATGTTGCCTACTCATGGTACCCATATGTTTTTGCATCTTTCATATACATGTTGTGTCAAAAATATCTTGTTCTAGACCTCCTTGCCTTTTAGTTTGTAAAGTAAGTTTATAAATAGCCAGTACAACGTAGCAATAACAGAAAGATTTCAAAGGAGAATTTAAAAGTCACAGACTGTCTCACAGATCAAAGGAGCGTAATGGTTACATGCAAACTGTCTCAGCAATGAATTAAAGTCATATCCTGAGACTTTGTGCTAAATCAAAAGAAGTCCTTAGACCTTACTATAAGGACTCCTTGGTCCTGTTAACTGCCCGCGCTTTGTAAGTCTCAAATAAGCTCCAGACATCCACTGTTAGACCAGCTTTGATATGATGTGGCTGTGTTCATGAACTAGCCCTAAGGTGGTATAGATAAGAATTAGTCTGTCCACCACCAAAACCCTATAAAAATGAGACATCACCCCTCACCTCTCTTCAGTCTTCATCTGAGTCCATGCTGCCATGTGCTTCCAACTCCAGTCCATTGTAATGTGACTCTCCCCTTTCCCATTCTCTTCCTCACCTTTCTCAATTGCATCATCCCTCACCCCCTATGTCCCATCTCCATCCCTTCTACCTTCGGACACCCCAGGTCCTTTGTCTCTGTACCCACAGTAGCTTATTAAAGTGTGATTCAGGCATTACTTTCCTCTTGCTGCCATTGTGGTCTTTCCTAGAAAGTATCAAAAGAACCCAGCATGTCTGTCTCCCACTTGACCTGGAGGGACCCCCTTGTGGTTCCATTCCCTTAGTCACCACTAATTATTCCATAAATTAATTAGCAATTCATATGCAATGTCCCATACATTGGGTAGCACTGATGCAAAAGCCAGCCCAAGAAAGGATTTGTCTTGTCTGGTGCATTCAAATTGCAGTTAGCGTTCGAAGTGGCATTTATGTTTCATGTAATTATACAAAATCCGATTTACTTTCTGGCAGGGTTAAGGAATGATCCAACTCCATGGAATATTTGTGCTCCTTCTACTGAAAGGCTTATGGGTAAAAAGAAAGCTAAATGCTGTCTGAATTATCCTTCTAGAAGGGCTTTTTGTATTCCTTTAGTCTTCTTGATCACAGTTATCCTTTCTCCCAAATAAGAAAGTTTAACCAGATGACCTTTGTGGTTTGTTATAGCCCTTCATGCTATAAAAGTCTACTAACCCATTCAGACTCCACTTCTAGCCAATTATCCCATTCAGAAGAGAAAACTAGCCTAATGCTAGTTTCAGGAGGCCCCCAATTAGCAAGTGCTGCTGGTGGTCTAACCCTAAAGTCTGGAATAAAATCCATAGGTCTTTCTGAATCTGCCTACAGGCCTAGAGGTACCTCCCACCTCCTATTGGACAGAACATTTTCAGAGTCCAGTGGTCTGGAAGATTAAGGTCCAGTAGTGACTAGTTGTGGACCACTTCTCTCCCTTGGGTAATGGTTGGGGGAGCTCTAATGTATGATTTGTGGCTACTTATGGACCCTATTGAGGCACTTGAGCCTCAGGTGGGAATTAGATGGGTCCCTGGTCATTTCTTGTTCCCCAGGCATCTCTAGCACCACCCCTCTCCCTGGCCAGCTATTCACTCTCAGACCTTGGAAGTACTTAGGGAGCCACAGGCCAAGCAGGACTAAGTCTGGGCAAGGTGGATCCCCTGCTGAGAGCCAGGCAGTGACTGTGGCATCTACCTTTGTGAGTCAGGAACCCCAAATCTGGCTACCTTGCTCCAATTATATCTGGATCATGGGTCAGCTCCCCTACCCTCCTAAAACCTTCTGGGTCTCCTTTTACATGCCCCAAAGGGCCTGTAGTGAGTTTATCTGACTGCTGCCATTCCTGGAATCATAGAGAGGAAGCAAGTAGAACCTGAGAGGAGCCTGATGTCCCCATCTGCCCATCCCTCTGTGCCACTAATGCAACTGGTTTGACTTTCCATATTCTTATTCATGAGTGTTCATGTAGTTTCTTTTTTGTTGCAATTTTTCAGTCACGTTCAAGTCTCCATGTTCCCATTTGAGATTTTCTGGGCAGATACTGGAGTAATTTGTCATTTTCTTCTCCAGCTCATCTGACAGATGAGGAAACAGAGGAGGCAGACGGGGTGAAGTGACTTGCCCAAGGTCTAAAACATCTGGAGACACTTTGCCCAGTTAAGTGTCTTAAGTCGCATTTGAATTCAGATCCTACTGACTTCGGGGCTATTACTATATCAACTGAGCCACCTAGCTGCCTCTTTATATTTATAAGAATGAGTACTCATATATTCTTTCTATATATTTAAGTTTATGAGTACTCATTTATTGTCTCTATAACATTTGACATTGCCTTATCCTTCTCCTAGCTCATAAGTATTCTGAGGTCAGGAAATATTTTTTCTAATATTTTATATTGTCTTTAGTATCTAGGATGGGTTTTTTGCAAGTGGTACTTAATCAATATTTATTGAGGCCTATCCATTCTGGAAAATAACTTGCTATTATCCTAAAAAAATGACTACGACAGGAATATCATGAGCCCCAGAGGTTGCATGTCTGGGCATACAAGCAGGTCCAAAGCAGGTCCACCTGCCATGTGTTTCAAAAGTCTTAATGCAGTTTTAAGTTACTAAAGCTTTAATAGTTTAAAGTTTTGAGTGTATTAAAAATATTCATAGTAACATTTTGTGGTGTCAAAGAACTGAAAACAAAATAGAGTTGATTGGTTGACTGGGAAATGGATAAATGAACTGTGTGGAGTGAAGGTGGGAATAAGCATTTATTAAAGTGCTTACAACACGCCAGGCACATTGCTAAATGTTTTTCAAATATCTTTTTGGGGTGTCAAAACAACCATGTGACATGGGTGCTATTATAATTCCCATTTCACAGTTGTGGGAACTGAGGTAGCCTGAGCTGACATGCCTTGTACTAGGTCTCACACATCTAGTGAGTGTCGAAGGTCACATTTCGAACTCAGAGCTTCTTGATACCAGATCCAGAGCTCTAGCCATTACACAACTTAGTTGCTTTGTGGTACCTGATGGTAACAGAATATCATTGTACTCTGAAAAATGAGAACACTTATAAGCATGGAGGCTCATTTATAGGAATTAATATAGAGTAAAATAAGTAAAATCAGCAACACAGTATGCACCCTGCCAGCAACAACATAAATGTAAAGGTGAGGCAAGCCCTAAATATTGTGATTATAATGACCAAGCTTAACCCTAAAAAATATGTGTGAAAATGGAACCTCTCTCTGTTAAAGAGGTAAATAACTGTGGGTGTAAAACATTAAATTCACTCCTATGCCCTGTGATGGTTTTGTTTTTTTTCCCCCTTTTTCCCAACAGGAATAGACACAGGAAAAGGGAGTAGGAAAGAATCTCTTTCTAATGAATGTGATAAAAAAATGAAAGGCAGCACCAAAAATAACATTTAACAAATTAATGCTCATATAATGAAATAATTTTTTTCTACTGAAAAGTATCTTTTATATGTGAAAGTCCCTTTTGCCCTAGTAACAATGATAGCTTTGTTAAAAAGCCTTTATTTAGCTTCTATTTGGGATCTTCCTCTGTGAAAGTGCTCATTCATTTGTCCTTTCATTTTTGAAGAGGACCAATGACATCACCAGATTATGTCTTGACTCTCTCATGAATTGGATTTAAAGATGGCAGAATTGCACCAAGTCATCAGCCTCACTCTCTCTTCCAGGCATTGAAGTCCAGTGGCAAAATAACAATCAGGAGGATTTCCCATGGCCCAGGATGCAGAAGATGACCTTGGCTTTGATGTTTGATTAAGATCTAAGCATTCCACTCTGCCTGCTTCAACCACCTTCATGGCCATTGGAACAAATTTCTTCCAAAATGGATGCCATATAAAAACAAAAGATATCCAGAAAAATACTATTTAAAAAATGTTCATTGAATGAAACCTTTTGTTTTTAGCTGGAAATATCCTATCAGTTATAAGGTTGGGTTTGTTTAAAATTTTTCATTTTAACTTCTGTTTGAGATCTTCCTTTATGACTATTTTGGGGGCTATCAGAAAACAACAGTGATCTTCCCAGAAGAAGTAAGAAGACCTGCTCTAATTCCGTCTGTTGGGCTTTTGTGGGTGTCTTTTGTTTTCACATTACATTCATTTTGAACAAGATTTTTTTTGGGGGGAGACAAACATCCCAGGTGGATTTTGTTTTACTTGACTACACACATCTGTTACAAGGATTTTATTATTCTTTTTTTCTTAATAGTTGGAGAGAAAGTGGAAGGGAGAGAAATTGATTTATCTTAAATTTGAAAAAGTCTGTCATCATTGAATCATGTCTGTGACTAAGTGAATTGATTTGGGATGTGAACAACTGTTTACACCCTTCCTCTATCCATTCTCTGAATCCTCACATGAATTATCTATGTGGACCTCCCCTAATTTGAATCAGGAATTTTATTTAGAGAATAATATGTGATCACATGGATCTTAGGGATACTTACAAGGTTCAAATCATATACTTTGCTTCTCTTTCATTTGGACTTCAAACTCAAGTAAGAGACAAGGTTCAGGACAGGACAAAGCATTGTCCATATTGCAGGATTCCACCACTGCCATGAACTAGATCATGTGAGAATGATACATTTTGGAGGGGATATGGGAAAACTGGAACACTAATGCATTGTTGGAGTTGTGAACTGATCCAAACATTCTGGAGAGCAATTTAGAACTGCCCAAAGGACTATAAAACTGCATACCCTTTGATCCAGCAGTGTCTCTACTGGGCCTATATCCCAAAGAAATCATAAAAGAGGCAAAAGGACCCACCTTCACAAAAATGTTTGTAGCAATTCTTTTTGTAGTGGCTAGGAACTGGATACTGAGTGGATGCCCAGCAGTTGAAGAATGAGTGAATGATTTATGGTATATGAATATTACAAAATATTATTGTTCTATAAGAAATAATGACCAGACTGATTTCAGAAAAGCGTGGAAAGACCTAAATGAGCTGATGCTGAGGGAAGTGAGCAGAACCAAGGAACATTGTATATATTAACAACAAGATTATGTGATCAACTGTGATGTACTTGGCTCTTCTCAACAATGCAGTGATTCAAGGCAATTCCAATAGAAGTCTGGGATGGAAAATGCCAATCATATCCAGAGAACTACATATGAAGACTGAATGTGGATTGAAGCAAGTATTTTCACTTTTTTTTTGTTTGTTTGCTTGCTTTTTTCTTTCTTGTGTTTTTTCTCTTTTTGGTCTGATTTTTCTTGTACAAATATGGAAATATATTTAAAAGAATTACACATATTGAACCTATATCAGATTGCTTGTTGTCTTGGGAAGGGGAGAGATAAGGGAGTGAATGAGATGCATTGGATGAAGAATTTCTCAGTATTGAGACTGGGCCTGGGTCACATGATCCCTATACTTAGAGCAGGAAAGTGAGGTTTTGGGGCTCAGGTTTCAGGAAGTCACATGATCCCTATTCCCAGTCTTAGACCCTAGGTTGTAGGAAGTCAAGTGGTCTAAAGGTCAGGCCCTCAAGTCACACCAATGGGAAGTGACATGATCCAAAGGTAGCAGACAACATTGGTGACCGTTGGTCAAGGAGGGTTACTTCCTTTTAGTCTATCCAATGAAAGGGCTCTGCTCTTTTGCTTTTAAACCTTGGACAAGGCGGAAACAGGCAGGTTCCAGGAGCACATGGCTGGAGATGGGATGGCTCCCAGCTGTGTCTTGGCCTCTCCCTGCAGGGATTAAATAAATACTTTCTTTTTGTACCAGAAGATATTAATTTGGGAAACGGGGCCTTGTACCCATCCCACACAGGAGGAAGGAAGAAAAATTTAGAACACAAAAGTCTTAAAAAAATGAGTGGTGAAAACTATATTTACATGTATTTGAGAAATAAAATACTATTTTATTTAAAAAAATAGATAATTTGAGGTATTAGTAATGGCTGTGTTGGTCATGCCATTGTTTGGCACCTATGTTGTGGGGAAGAAGTTCCTGTAATTTCAAGTAGCTGAAATGCCATTCTTTCATGCCTTTACCATTAGAAAGGAAACGAACTCCAACTACTGCCATTGGCTTATCTACTGATCCCACTTCTTCATGCTTGTCTCTCATGCAGAGTTTAAATGAGACTATCCTACAACAATGCAAATTCAAAGGTAGTTTGTAAGATTAGGAGTGCTGGTCACATTCAACCAAAAATGTCCAAGGTGCCATTGGGATAGAAACTTTTCCCAGCATGCTGTTAAAAATAACACTCTTGACACTGAAAATCAGATAGCAAGGACAATTTATTTTTTTCCAATTCACCAGTCCTATTTTCCAGTTTTTGATATTTCTGTTGCCCTGATCTCAATTTATTTCCCCATTCTTCTTCTAGCTCTCTTTTGAGATTCTTAATGCAATCATCCAGGTAAGCCTTCTGAAAGGGAGACCAACTTAGGTCTGCCTTTGTGGCTTCATCTGGGATTGTTTTCATAATGTCAGGATCTGGGGACTGTTCTATTTTTTCTCCGTAAAAGCTTTCTATGGTGAGAGCTCTCTTCTGCTTCTTGCTCATGATTTAAAGTTGGGATATTGGTCAAAA
>JAJPUD010014678.1:8671-20115 GCA_023553655.1 Myrmecobius fasciatus
CAAGTTCTTTCTTTCTTTCTTTCTTTCTTTCTTTCTTTCTTTCTTTCTTTCTTTTCTTTTCTTTTCTTTTCTTTTTTTTTTTTTTTTGCTGAGGCCATTGGGGTTAAATGACTTGCCCAGGGTCACACAGCTAGGAAGTGTTAAGTGTCTGAGGCCAGATTTGAATTCAAGTCCTCCTGACTTCAGGGCTGGTGCTCTATCCACTGTGCTACCCACCTGCCCCCCAGCAGTACTTTTTAATGAATAGGAAATGACAAAGAAAATGGCTGGATATCCCTGCATTTTTCTGTAGAGACACAATCAGATAATTATTATAGTAACAACCAACATGCTGATGATGGGTGCTGATGTGTTTTTCATGTGTCCAAGAAATTAGAGAAACTTGTTTTTAAAAGTTAAAGAAAAATATATTTCCTACAATGAGGGTTTTATTTTTAGATGCAGTTTGGTTAAAGATAAAACAAGAATTGAAGAGCAAGAATAAATTCAAGGCACTTAAGAATCAGACCATATTATTTTTGATGTAATAACCAAAAGTTTTCCTGATCATACAGTTTTCAATGTAATATCACTAAATGTTAATGCAGCAAACATATTTTGTGAGCATATTTATAAAAAGTGTATGTGTTCTCTTGAAGAAGATTGCATATTCTCACAAGAAATGTGATATTTTAAACAAAATATTTGTTAAGCCATACATGATTCCAAACAATATATGAAATCACAGGTGAAGTAAATAAAAATATACATTTGAAGTACACATTTGAAGATCTCACATTTCAGGCTAAAATGATTGAAAATTAGTTTCCCTTGAGATGTGTTTTAGTTACTTGATCCCTTATTAGAAATGTTAAATTAAAGTATGATTTTCCGATGCATAGTATTTTTTTTCATTTAAACAAAGTCATATATATTTAAAGCAGATGAATATTTTCTTTTTGACTGAAATGTGATTAGACATTAAAATAATTTGTGTGGCATTCTATTTTTTATTATCATCATCACAGTTTTTGAATACTTACTGTATTCTAATACTGCATTTGTGAAAAATAAATTTTACACATTAACATTCCAGGATCAATTAAAAATTCAATCTTCCTCATGTCACTCAGGTACAAAATTATGTCACATTATTAATATGTTATTCAGATATTTCCAATTATATTGCCAGGACAGCTTATTTATTCCAATTCTACCTATTTATATATGCATAGAAAATATTACTCTCTGAGAATGTCACATAATACCAAAACATTTGAATGAAAGAAGGAAAATCTAGGCCATCATCGGGATGTTTGTCCATAAAAAAGTGGGTATCTCATGATATTATTCTTGATATATGAATGTGTGACAAGTATATATAATCTTCACTTGCTAAAGTATTTAACCAGGGTGACTAATGTGAAGCAAAATTGAGTAATTTGAACTTTAAATCTTCAACTTCTTATGGTAAGGACTATAGTGATGATAGGAAACAAAAAGGAACAGCATAGAAGTTTTGTTTTACTCCACAAGTCCTTCAAACATTTCCCAGGTGGCCTATAGCCTGCTATTTTGGGGACTTTTATAAGTTTAACAATAGAAAGAGATTATAGAAGGAAGTACAGTGGCTGGGTCTGGAGATTTACCCCTGTTTTTAATATTAAGATTTCTGTAAGATGTTGATAATATCCAGAAGATTTCTGCTTAGAGGCCTGATGAAGTAATGGGAAATATCTGAATTGCTAATTAGTAATAGAGTAATAGGATAGCATAGAACACTAAGACCTAGATTTAAATCCCATTACCAATACATCCTATCTGTGACAATAGGTAAGTCACTTAATCTCTCTTTCATTTTTTTTTTCATGTACAAAAGAATAACATACATGACTGGAATATTGTGAAAGATAAATGAGGGAATGCATACAAAGTCCTGTGTTCAGTTTCATACAAATATGAGCCATTCATTCTAGCCATGGGAGAAAGGGAATGGAAAGTGCTTTGATATTTATTGGAAAATCCAATGACAAGAAGGCAAGGGTTACTAGTAAATTGATTGTACAGGAAATGTGTTTTATTTTTTGGGCGCTAGTCAAACTTCACAGTTTAGGTAGAATGAAGGAATCCATGGGATAAATGATTATCCATATTTTACAATTATCATTGCATTTGGCTTGACTTTAAAGGAAACTCATTTAGAAATTATTATAGCAATCAAGCCTAGTTTAGACAAAAGGATATATAACCATGGAAAGGTCTGCTACTGAACAAAATGAATATTAGTTAAATATTACATTTCCAATTTTGTTTGCTACTAACTTGCTATTGTCATCATCTCTTATTATGGAGAAAGCACTGAAAGAAGAACATCTGCTTTTGATTAAGCTGGTGTGCCAGAATTTCAGTACAAATCACAATCATAATTAAAGGTTGCTATTCCTATCTTCTCTAGAGACATTTTGGAAATTGTATCTTCTTTGGAAGAATTACTTTCCTTTTATAAAGTGGTTATTTTTTTGTTTCCAAAAAACTAAAATAAAACAACCCATTTTGAAAAGGTTAAATCCATTATTCTGAATGCTCTTTAGCTCATGATATATTCCTTGTGATAGATGACTTGGTAAGTTTAGCTAATAAATGAATTTTCAAGACAGTTAACATATGGTCTTCTATTTGAAAGTTTATTAAGAGACCTAAGTCATCTATGGATTGAGTCTTTAATTCATATCTGATTGGGCATTAGCAAAGGACTCCCCTTAGTTTGGAGGAGCCATTATGTTTTTTCTAATTTTTTTCCCTTTTAATTCCTTAGTGAATTCAGAATTATGCCCAGCTGTGCCCAGAAAATGAGCTGGCTGCCATTTGAAGACACAGAATATGTAGCAGAATGGCTCGCTATTCCCACTTTTTAATGTAGACTGAAAAAGATTTCACAGTATTGCCAAGGAGCCAGTGAACACTTCCCAAACAATTTCCATGGAACCCATTGATTTATTCTTGAAACATGCACAGGTTCTTGCCCCACTGCAAGTGAATATTCTTTTTTTCATTGTTCCAACAAATTGCTTTTTGGATGGCACTACTAGAATTTGTGGGACACATAGAATTCATAAGATCCACTTTCTCCCTTCTAGAGGTTTAAAATCTAGCCCCTATATACTATCATATTTGAATATAAAGGTGTTATTGTTGTTGTTGTTGTTGTTGTTTCACATTGGGTCAGAAGTGAAATGACTAAGCAACATGTCTTAAAAGAGGTTTATAATTTTTAGTGATGGGAAAAGTCTAGAAAATATCAGATATGACATTTAACAGATTTTTTGTAACCTTGTAGGTTACTTGAGTGATGAGAAGGTAGACTGCAAAGAGTGGAGATAATCAGTTTCTTAATATGTAAAATAGAGACAATAATGGCACATGTTGCTTAGTCATTTCAGTTTTATACCACTCTTCATCATCCTATCTGGATTTTTTTTGGCAAAGATATTGGCAGTACTTTTCCATTTCCTTCTCTAGTTCATTTTACAGATGAGGAAACTGAGAAAAACAAGTTTATGTGACTTGCCCAGGATTACAAAGGTAGTAAGTGTCTGAGGTCAAGTTTGAAATAGGATCTTCCTGGCTGCTGGCTGACGTTCTATCACCTGTGTCACCTAGGTGTACCTACCTAATACATAATTGTTGTAAGAATCAATTGGTATGATATAAGTAAAGACATTTTCAAAGCTTAAATGATATTTATAATTACCATCATCATAATCAATACCTTTGCATCCATCAGTGTCTGTGTGTCAACTCATTCTGAAGCTACAAAGGATTGAGGAATAAGTGAGAAAAAGTAGAAACTGCAAATATCAAAATAGCTTTTTCAAAGAACATCAGTGATGAGTGGAAAGATACAGAGCGGTAGCTTTACAGTGAAGTTTATATTAAAAGATTTTTTTTTCCTTTCTAAAGTAGTAAGGAAAAAAGAAGCAAGGGAGTCAGTGCAAAGCTAAAGTGGCTCATTTGGGGACTGAGTTGGAAAAGTAGGAAAGAGAAGTCAGAGAAGTGGTAATGGCCAGAGAAAATGTTGCAGTTACTATGATGGAAAGGAAGAGGCTTAAGAAAACACAAGCAAATAACAGAATTGATCATAGGAGTATGGAAGCTTCAGGTTATACAGAGATTTATCACAGTTTATACTTGGGGAAATGGAAAGATGGTGAGATTTAGTAAATGAGTTTGTCTAATGTATGGCATCTTGGTGGCTCAGGGAATAGAATGTTGGACCTGGAATGAGGAAGATCTGGCTACAGACATTTAACCAGCTGGGTGATGCTGGGAAAGTCACTTTTAATTTTGTTTTCCTCAGTTTCTTCATCTATGAAATTAGTTGGAGAAGGAAACAGCAAACTTATTCCACTATCTTTGCAAAAAAAAAAATCAAGTTTATTTGGGATCATGAAGAGTTGAATATGACTGAAAAAAGATTCACTAATAAAATCCTTGAAATTATATGGAAGTGCTGGTTATGTTATTTAATATTAAATTCCTAATTTAAAATTGCTGGATAACTTTAAATCTTATGATAATTAATATTATGATTTCCACTGAGATATTCTACCAAATTATAAAACTACATGCCCCAATCTGAATTTATCATACCCCTTTTGCCTAACAACAAAATGAAAATTCTACCTCTACTCCTAAATAAATTATATCTTTAGAAGCATGCGATTTTTAGTAATTCAACCTAATAATCATACTTACTTTTGCCCTCTCCTTAATCTGACAGCCAATCAAAAATAAAATATTGTTGATTTCTTTCCATAATATTTACCATCTTTTTCTTATCTGATTATAAGGAAAAGAGTTATGTAGCAAAAATATCTCTGGATCTATAGGCAAAGAATTTAAGTTTGAAACCCAGTGTTGCCAATTAATACTGTATGACTCCAAGTAATTTTGTCTTTTGTTCCTTGTTTACAGAGAAAATCTGTAAAATGAGCATGTTGGACTATATGACCCTAGGGTGATAAGGTCCCTTCTAATTTTAAATCTATCTTTTAAAATTTATTATCTATATCATTTTTCATATTATTACTCTACTTATTTAAGATGCTCATCAATATTTCTCTGATATTATAACCTACTAATGTTTCTACCTCAGCTCGCTTTATTATCAAATATATCTTTAACATTGGTGCTAAAGTAATCTTCCAAATTAAAAATGTCTCCTGTTATAAATGGTCTTGAAAATCATTCCTGCTCCAAGCTGCTTTTTTTCTTTATGAAAGAATCAGTTTCAAATTTGTTAGGAAACCTAGAAGTCATCTAGTCCTATTTTTCCTTGATCAAGATTTCTCATTATAGTGTCATAAGGAGGAGCTCAATTTTTTTTTTTTCTGGAGACAGAGATTCCATTTTGGTTCATAGCTATGAACCATTGCTAGGTTAGTAGGTTTTTAGGACATTATCCCCCCACCCCAATCAAATCTGTCTCTCTCCCATTATTTTAAATTTTGTCAAGCAGAATAAATATAATCCCTTTTCTTTATAATAATTTTCAAATATTTTCAAATATCTACCATACCTCTGATACAACTTTTCTTTTCCAGACTAAACATTCTCAGTTTTGTTTCACACCACTTCTCTTCATGCAACTTACATTCCAATCAAATCAGAGTACTTAGCATTCATTAATGCCAGCTAATTCTTTCCTGCCTCATTAAACCTACATATATTTCCCGCATGTATAAAACTGCCAATCTTCTTAGCTTTACCTATAGAAGCTATTATTTTACTTCAAATTCAAGTTCAGGTGAAACCTCTTCAGAATCACTGATATCATCATTGGAATGTATTTCAGAATTCCAAAATAACAATTCCTTCCTATTAAATGGTCATTCAACTTTGTCTGAAGATCTCTCATGAAGGTAAATTTACTATAACCTATAACAGCCTATTCTGCTTTTAAATTGCTCTTAATGTTATGAAAGTTGTTGTTGCATAAAGCACAAATTTTCTTTCTTTCTTTTTTTTTAACTTTCACCTTTTGTAACTACTACTTTGAGGGACTGAATGGAAAAATTCTACATTTCCTTCCCCATGGAAGCCCTTAAGATAGACAACTTGATGCTTCTGTTTCAGACTCCATTAAAATTCCACTGCCCTCTTTCATAGTTTTTATTCATACTGGAAATATGAATGTTATTATTATGGCCCTCTTTTCTTCTCTTCTCAAAACTAACCACCTGCAGTTTTTGAATTGATCTTTATGTGAAATGAAGACTTTATTTTCTGCTCTAACTTTGGCAAAAAGAAAAGTCTTGCCAATATTCACATAATTTCATTAATTTATCAGTATTTTGTCAAAGTTCTATAACAATCTTGTGATATTTCCCAGTCCCATCATCTAGCTCCTATTTCTATTTTAACTGTCTGAGGACAGTACTGCTTTCATTTTTGTTTTTGATGTTTAAATGACCTCTCTCATACTTCTCTTCTTTGGTGTCTGGATTTTCTCACACATATATCCACTGCGACTCTTCTTACCATTCATTCACATGTACTTCTTTTTTAAAAGAAAGAATATAAACCCTTTCATAGCTTTAGTTTAATTACATGGTTCTCCATAGTATCCAAAAAGTGAGATTTGCTTCCTTGAATTAGGATCACTAGCTTGGGTTTTATTTTTGTTTGTTTGTTTTGTTTTGTTTTTTTTACCACTAGTTTGTAATTTGTACACACACTTCTGTGACTATACATTTAATTTCTGATTTCTTTTATTATTTGTCTCCCATGAAAACTTGGCAAGTTTGTTGTTATTATACTCAGAAATCCTTAATCTTTTTTGAATTATGTATCAACATAGCAATTTGGAGAAGCCTATGGAGTCTGCAGAGGCAATTGGGGTTATGTGACTTGCCCAAGGCCACACAGCTGGAAGTGTTAAGTATCTGAGACCAGATTTGAAATCAGGTCCTCTTGACTTCAGGGCTGGTGTTCTATCCGCTGTGCCACCTAGCTGCCCCCAGAATATATATTTTAATAAAGTTGAAAGTAAATATAAATTTCAGCTAGAGGGAATTGAAGATGCATTTTTTTTAATTCATGGGCCCTCTAAACACTATCCACAGATATTTTGGAGGTCCATAGACCTCAGGTCAAAAAAACCAAACCAAAACAAAAAAACACTATCTGCTTTCAGATCTTGATGAAGATAAACCAGGATCTTTCATGGAAAGAACTTTGCGAAAAACAGTTCTTCTATCCCAGTTTTCACAACCTCATTTTCCAACCTTTTCACAAGCATCATAGGAGTGATTACCTCTGGAGATACAGCCTGGCAGCATTTCCTACAGGTGCTACAGGTGAATTATCTATTGAACCAGAAAATGAAATTCTTGCTTCCAAAATCCTTAAACAATAGAAAATGAGGTCATATTACCAGTGTAATTGTCATTTAAGAAAAGAAATTACCATCTGTTTTGTTATGGGAATGACCATAGCAAATCTTGTTTCCCTCATATTTCAAGCTGAATTATTCCATTAGGTGATATCTCCATTAAAATGAATGTGAACTCTTTGATTTCATGAACTGTCTTACTTTTCTGTTTATACCCCCAATGCTTAGCACAATATTTTGAATATAGTAAGTGCTTACTAAATGTTTTATTATTTAATATTCATAAGCAATTTTATAATTTCCTTTCTTTTTTACTCTAAAATCCTTTTGATTATGTTTGTAAAACTTCAGACATACATTTTTACTTGTCCTTTTTGAGTATATGCCGTTCCTCACTATACTTGCTATATCTGTATGTTGTTATAGTCTAAATAAACAAATTTTATATTCAAGTACAATATTCTTAACTAGTTGCTCACTCTCCCAATCTTGCCCTTTACTTTGAATACACCCCTGTATTCTATTGATATCTGTGATGAAAATAGCTTTTGTGTTCTTAATACTTTCAGTTTCTTTTGTTAAAACACAAAATCTTTCATTACATTTTCTCAATTCCTTTTAGAAGGTCTATTTGTTCCCATGTATATCACATGTACTTATGTAAAGTATGAAACAGGAAATCTGGCAAGATTTGAGGCATTAAGATAATTTTGTAGATAAAGAATAGGCTTGGAATTAGGAAGATCTGAATTTAAATCATATCTTAGAAATTTATCGATTATTACACCATAGCAAGTAATTAAATTCCTTTTTGGCTCAGTTTGTTCATCTGTAAAATGAAGAGATTGTTTAAGGCCCATTCCATCTCTAAATACATTGTCCTACATAAATATATTTTTAGAATTTAGAATAGATCTCTACAGTTCATATAGCGGGCCTCATCATCCCTCAATGGAGATCATCAACCATAATTATTTTTTGTTTCCCCTCTGACCTTTTCTGGATAAATCCTCATTTGATTGCATTTGAGAATTTACAATATAAACGCTTGGAGGACAAAACAGCCTTATATGTCTAGCTCACTTCACATTAGGAAAATGTCTTATATTTGATAACTTAGCTCCAAGAATTTATTAGTTGTTTCCCCTTTATCTTGCTTCATCCCCAAATTCCTGACATGGGTTAGAATTATTCCTTACAAAAAAAAATGAATAAATAAAAAAGAAAAGGAAAAAAAAAGGATTTATTCCTTACCTCTTTGGATCCTATCCCTTTTTTGTTTATACATTGAAGCATTTCTTTGTTTGTTAGTTTATTTTGTTTTAAGAATATTTTAACCTCCCTTATGACATAGCTGTTTATTTACTGTGTACCCTTCAGAATAAGAGAATTTTGGAAAATGTTCCCTCTAATGCCTAGGGATAGCTCAGGAAGTCCAATTTGAATTTTCTATATAGCATTTTCTGTCATATTAAAAGAATTGATGTAATTATGATATTTTATAGTACCAAGTATTTTCAAGCTTGAAAAAGAATACTACAAAGCTGTGATTAGAATATTAAAAATTCAATGATAACATCTTAAGCCAGCTGAGCATATAAAAACTAAGCAACAGGTTTTAATCAGTGCCCTCCACTCAGTTCATTAATTTGGTAGTATTCTCTGAAGAACATCTGGAGTGTAACAAAGCTGTTAGCCTATTCTCGGAAATTCTTTATTTTGCAATAATGTGTTATGAACAGTTAACTGTTTATTAAATATAATATATGCATGCTATTACAACATTTTATTCAAAATCTTATATCTCAATTACAATACCATGGTCACTGGGCTGTTGTACTTGGAAAACAACAACAAAAAGGCTCTGCTTACTCCCTTGAACCCATAGCTAGATGCTCTGTAGAGCTATTGAAAAGACAAGACTTCCTTTGTTCTGTTTTTAGAAAATAGCCACAAATTAAAATGGGCAGTTATAACCGAATTCTGGCAGTAGCAAGACAACTTTCATTAGCAACTATGGAAGCTGTAGTATCACTTTCAACATATCTTTAATACATGCTTTTTAGGAAATAGGAAAAACCTGGCCAAGTTATTCACTGAGCTGTCAATCTGCCTTCCACAAAAACAAGATTGTACATTTGTTTCCTCTATCAGATTATGTAATGAAATTTTGCTAGATAAATTGTAGTTCAGATTACTTTCAAGTATAGATTGAACTGGATTGCTACTGAGGTCCCTTCCAACTTTATGATTCTGAAATAACACAATGCTTGGTGCATAGGAGATGCATCAAATATAAATGGCTGAATGGTGTTGGATTAGATATTATATTCGTTCCCTTTCAGCTCTAATAGTCTATGCTTCTATATCCTATCAAAGTATAATTGTCCTGTGTTCCTTTCTCTCAGGAGTTCACTTTTCCACTCCTGGTTAATGTGTTACCTTTTAAAAAGTAATGCATATCTTATGTCACAAAGAATGACACTAATTCAAAAGTTTTAATTATTGTGGCAAGCTATTAGGGTGTATATTTTTGGTTATGATATGGCCCCTTATATCATGCTATATAGGAAAATTTCTATTGCACTTATGTATAAATGTGGTCATATGTTTTGTTTAGCAACCTGATTCTCACAAGGAGCTAGAAAGCAATAAAACTCTCTGATTATTACAAGTTATATTTAATTGGGGAATACTCTGTAATTGCTCAGTCGCTTCAGTTCTATCTGACTCTTCATGGCCCTGTTTGGGGTTTTCTAGGCAAAAATACTGGAATGGTTTGTCATTTTTTTCTACAGTTCATTTTACAGATGAGATAACTGAGGTAAATATGCAGCCATATAAAAACTTTGTATATTTAATGAAAATATTAAGAACCCAAAAGCTATTTTCATCACAGCTATCAATAGAATACAAGGGGATATTGGAAGTAAAGGGCAGGATTGGGAGAGTGAGCAGCTAGTTAAGAATATTGTACTTGAATATAAAATTTGTTTATTTATACTATAATTATATTTCTTATTTTGCAGTGTTTCACAGTATTTTTTTTTAACAAAGCCTAGATAGAAACATCATTTGACTCATCAATAGGATGTGAATTTTCTTCAGTATATGATACAAATTTCAATTTATTCCCCTTTGATCTTTAGGACTATTTGTACATAATTTCCAGGTTTCTTTTTGTAATTTCTCTTCTTGCTAATGCTTCCTTTACTGACTACACATAAAATTTGCTATAATGTTAAGATTGTTAGTCATGGGGGACTAACTCCAGATACAACTTTAACACATTTCCTTCCTTTTGTATAATTATTACTGAAATATAGGATGAAATATTTTAATTATTAACTGGATGAGCCTTCATTTTTCCATGATAGGAGCCATGTATTGTATTGCTAACTTTCATGCTTAATGGAATTTTCTCTGTGATTTGTTTTCAAATAATATAGTGTTTAAAGTGTGCACCTACAATATTTGATCATATAATAAAGTATAATAAGACATAAAAAATAATGAATTATGCAGCACCTTTTCTTTAAAGAAACTTGATAAAATTTGTTTTTGTAAAATAATAAATTTGAACTCCTGAGAAAAGATAGATATTTATCAGGAAGTTTGAACAAAGCTATGAAATATCAATATGAAATCCTATTTGTCTTAGCTATAGTTCAAAGTATTTTTCTCAGAAAGCAGAATATATAAATATCTGCATGTTTATATACATAATTTATATTTATGTATATGTATATATACACACCACACACACACAAACATGCACACATATATAATTTCTCAGGTAAAGAAATACTTAGATATATTATTGATAAATCTATGAGACTGATTAAGATGTTTCTTTTTCTCTAATATGTTACACAGTTTAATGTATGAGTGAAACATTAAAAATCATCATTTTTGAGAATATATTGATTATATTCTGAAATGTGTATTACTGAATTGCAAATTGAGCCATATTTTTTTCTGAAATGTCAAATTCTCAGTCTGTGTACTGAGGATACTTGGAACCTGCACTGTTATAATAAACTTTGTTCCCCATAATTCCTGGGGCAAAAAA
>JAJPUD010014678.1:24075-40092 GCA_023553655.1 Myrmecobius fasciatus
TGTGTGTGTGTGTGTGTGTGTGTGTGTGTGTGTGTGTGTGTGTGTGTGTGCTTGTAGGCCTTATTGCTACTCAACATGGTTCTAAGACTGTTCAAGTACAGGTTCCAATTAGAAGTCTTAATTTTGGAGGCAGGTTGAGACCGCCTTGTCTGGATTAAAAAGTAGATAGTCAAAGAAAGAATAGTAAGAAATTTCTAAAATTATTGTAAGCAATTGGCAATGGCAGTAGTATTCCCAAAGTGATTTATCTATCTCAGCTTGCCCAATTCAAGGAAATTAGCCTCAGGTACTTTTCTCTAGTAAGAGGATATAAGCCTTTTGAAAGAGATGCTAACAACTTTCCCTTGAGATTCTACATATGAATGCAAGCTGAAATTCTCATAGGGTTTTATCAGGGCAATAAAATTCAAATTCACATGGGTCTAAATATTAGGGGAAATGGGCCTTGCATATTATTTTAGCTATGTTTAAATCAGAGGTTCTTAACCTGGCATTGATAAGTTTTCAAAAGTATTTTGATATGTAATTGACTTCCTTTGTAATATTTTTATTTTATTTTATTCATTTAAAAAAATTCTGAGAACGGTTCACCAGATATTTATTAGCAAGAAAAATCAATTTGTGTATATTCCAAAAAGTAGATTGGAGCTCTCAGGTACAAGAATCTTAAATAGCAAACCTATCCTTATGTACATGATGAAAACTGTTACAGCATGCCTACCAATCATGCATTTTGGATTTTTGAGACAACACAATAAATTGTGAACTCCTTGAATTTAGCATTCCCTACAGCAGACTGACTTTTTCGTCCTATAGTGATATATTAAATTGGGGAAAGAAGATAAAAGACTCCCACTTTCCTTAGGATTATCCTCTCTCAGTCATAGATGCATGCTGTTCAAGACCTTTATCTAGGTCCCTGCTCTTGTCTACCACATATCACCACTGTTTTTTTTTTTTGTTTTTTGTTTTTTGGGTTTTTTTGTTGTTTGTTTGTTTGTTTGTTTGTTTTTCCTAAGCAGACTTCCTGTAATGAAAAGCATGGAATTTTTCCCCAAATCCCTCCTTTCTGTGACCAACTTTGTTAAAAAGAAGTTTATTCTCAGAAGGTTGATTTTTGATATTTCTTTGTACTTAAAAAGCTTGGAAAGGAGGATTTGGGAAGGGACTTAGGGAAATAAAACATTAAATCAAGAATATATGCTCCTGTATGGCTGTTAAAGGATTTTATCCTTGTATTAAGTATAACACATAGAATGTAGACAATACTGAGACAGCTTCCCCCCCCCCCCAGATTTGTAGTCCTGCTCCTTTTCTCCAATTAACCAGTTTCCATTTTGTATTTTCTCTCTTCACCCAGGAACCATTTTTTCAATCAAATATTCTTTTTAGTTCCCCTTATGCTAATTTTCTTTCATCCATAATTTCCTCATCTGTAAAATACAGATAACAAAAGGGTCTATCTAATCTTTTTTGTTTGTTTAGTAAATATTAATTCTATGTAATGCACTTTGGAAACCTTCAAGTGCTATATAAATATTAGCTATTATTACAATAAGTTGATTTTTATGCTGTAATATCTTTTGTTTTAAAACCTTTATTTTCAAAACATATGCATGGACAATTTTTCAACATTGATCCCTGCAAAACTTGCATTCCAGATTTCTCCCCTTTTCCTCCACCCCCTCCTCTAGATGGCAAGTAATCCAAAATATGTTAAACATGTTAAAATATATGTTAAATCCAATATATGTATATATATATTTATACAATTATCTTGCTATCTTGCTGCACAAGAAAAATCAGATAAAAAAATTGAGAAAGAAAATAAAATGCTAGCAAATAACAACAAAGAGTGAAAATGCTTTGTTGTGACCTCTCAGATTGGCTAAGATGACAGGAAAAGATAATGAATGTTGAAGAGGATATGGGAAAACTGAGACACTAACACATTGTTGGTGGAATTGTGAATGGATCCAACCATTCTGGAGAGCAATTTGGAGCTATGCTCAAAAGGTTACCAAACTGTGCATACCCTTTGACCCAGAAGTGTTTCTATTGGGCTTATATCCCAAAGACATCTTAAAGGAAGGAAAGGGACTCACATGTGCAAAAATATTTGTGGCAGTTCTTTTTGTAGTAGAAAGAAACTGGAAACTGAATGGATGCCCATCAATTAGAGAGTGGCTGAATAAGTTATGGTTTAGGAATGTTATAGAATATTTTTGTTCTATAAGAAATGACCAGCAGGATGATTTCAGAGAGGCCTGGAAAGACTTACATGAAGTGATACTAAGTGAAATGAGCACAACCAGGAAATCATTGTGTTGAGGGACGAGACACCCTAACAACATTTGGGAGTTCCTAGGTCTCATTCCCAAATATTACCATCTCTACCCTGGATGCCACTCCATTTTTAACCTACTTGTGAGGTTTGTTTCCTCCAGACTCCAAGGTATGAACTTCCAACTACTCATTCAATCTTGAGACCATCGGCTGACTGACTTGGACACTCAACATCCCCTAGAGATTGCTACTGCCATCTTCAAATCTCACATTTCCCCTCTCACACTCCCCCTCCCAATCTGAACCCCCACTGAGCATAGGGACAACTCTATGCCCCATGTCAGGTTCCCCAGTTGGACTCATGTTTCTAGTATTAAAAATGCTGCTTCTTTTACTTCTCCCTCAGATATTTCTGAATATTCCTGTGAACCCATAAAGGACCTGAGACTACTCTTCTATTTGCAAAGGTTCTATTTCCAAATGTCACCCTCTCCACCCTGGATGCCACTCAATTTTTAACCTACTTGTGAGATTTATTTCCTTCAGGCTCCAAGCTACAAACTTTCAACTATTTATTCAGTCTGAAGATCATGGGCTTACTGACTCTGATACTCAACATCCTCTAGATGTTGCTGCTGTCATCTTCAAATCATTCACTTTCCCTTCCGGCCTGAACCCCCATTGAGCATAATAGGGACAGCTCTACAGCCCTTGTCAGCTTGGAGCAGCTCCAAAAGATGAGACCTCTGTCCCTTTACCCCAATGAATTTAAGAGTGACTGCTTAAGGGGGAAAGTGATGAAATAGGATTCTTTGGTCCCCTGATTTTTAGGGGCCTAGATCAGGAAACCCTAAATCTTCTGGCCTAAAATTTGTCTTAGAAAACTCTCCTGATTCTGACCACTCACTCCTTAGCCCACCACTCTCCACCCTTAATTCATCTGGAAATGATTCCTTAGCCTACCTGTTAATTCATTTGGAGATTACTCCTTAGCCTTGGGTCATAGAATCAACACATACTTCTTAGCCTTAGTCTATAGAAGATTAGATAGAGAGGTTCTCTGCCTTTCAGTGCTTTGTTATTTACAATCAGGAATAAACTTTTTTGCACTTAACTTGAAGAATGGCACTGCAAATTCTTTTGCAATATCTGTGACAAGGACTTGGGGACCTCCAAAAGTTGCTAGAGTGTCTTATCCCTCAACATGGTACAAAGCAACAAGATTATATGATGATCAATTCTGATGGACAGCTCTTTTCAGCAATTTGCTGATTGTAGCCAATTCCAATGATCTTGTGATTATGAGAGCCATCTACATCCAGAGAGAGGATTGTGGGGACTGAGGGTGGATAACAGCATCACATTTTCACTCTTTTTGTTGTTATTTGCTTGCATTTTATTTTCTTTCTCAAAAAACCCTTTTTGATATGATTTTTCTTACATAGCAAGATAATTGTATAAATATGTATAAATATGCGTGCTTATATTGGATTTAACATATATTTTACCATGTTTAATATATGTTAGATTACTTGTCATCTAGGGGGCTGTGGGTAAGGGGGGGAATTGGAATACAAGGTTTTTCAACAGTCAATATTGAAAATTATCCTTGTGTATGTTTTGAAAATTAAAAAAAAATTCAATTAAAAAAAAAAGAAAATGCTATATTGTGATTCATAGTCAGTTCCTACAGTTCTTTCTCTGGTTATAGATAACTGTTTTCATCACAAGATCATTAGAACTGGCCTCAACCATCTCATTGTTGAAAAGAGCTATGTCCATCAGGATTGATCATCATATAATCTTTGCTGTTGCCATGTACAGTGATCTACTGGTTCTGCCCATTTCACTCAGCATCAGTTCATATAAGTCTTTCCAGGCCTTTCTGAAATCATCCTGCTAATCATTTCTTATAGAACAATAATGTTCCTTAACATTGATATACCATAACTTATTCAGCCATTCTCCAAATGATGGGCATCCACTCAGTTTCCAGTTTCTTGACACTACAGAAAGGGCTACTACAAACATTTTTGCACAGTGAGTCCCTTTCTCTCCTTTATGATCTTTTTTGGGATATAAGCCTAGTAGAAACACTACTGAATCAAAGGGTATGGACATTTTGATAGCCGGATGGGTATAGTTCCAAATTACTCTCCAGAATGATTGGATCAGTTCACAATTCCACCAACGTATTCCCACCAACATTCATCATTATCTTTTCCTGTCATTTTAGTCAATCTGAGAGATGAGTAGTGGTACCTCAGAGTTGTCTTATTTTGCATTTCTCTAATCAATAATGATTTAGAGCATCTTTTCATGTAAGTAGAAATTGTTTTAATTTTTTCATCTGAAAATTGCCTGTTTATTATATCCTTTGACTATCAATTGGAGAATGGCTTGAATTCTTATAAAGTTGAGTCAATTCTCTATATATTTTAGAAATGAGGTCTTTAAAAGAACCCTTGAATATAAAATTTCCCCCCTAATTAATTGCTATTAGCTTCCCTTCTAATCTTGTCTGCATACTCAAAATCATCTATTTTGTGTTTAATAATGAATTCCAGTTCTTCTTTGGTCACAAATTCCTTTCTTCTCCACAGATCTGAGAACTTAAACTACATGATGCAATATCTCATGCAAGGAAAAGCAAAGATCTTATGTGAGGGTGAAAAAGGTATAAAGAGATTGGATAGTGAGGAAGGGGCCAAGTTGTGAAAGGTTTTGGATTATATCTGAAACTGGAAGTCATAGGGAGCCTCGAGTTCATTAAATAGGGTGCTAACGTGTGCCTTAGGAAGAATAATATGACAACTGAGTGGAGGATAAACTGAAATGGAGAGAGACGCTAAAAGCTAAGCAATGAGGACTGAATGAGGGAAGTAGCAGGTCAGACAAGAGAAGGAAGCATATTAAGAGATGTTATGTAAGTAAAATCAATAGAACTCAGCAACACATTGGATATGGGAAAATAGGGAGAGTGAGGAATACAAAATTACAGGAGTTAATTTAGTGAGAGATGTGCTCAGATTGAAAGTAACTTATGAAATTTCAGTAGTAGGCAGTCAATGGGACTGATTGGATGAAGTTTTCTCAGTTTATGAGACTAAGTCTAAGTCACATGATCCCTATTCCCAGAGCCAGGTCAGAACCTTGTGAAGTTAGTGAAGTTATAGGAAGTGACAAGACTCACAGGAAGCAGACAAGTTCTAGGGTGATTACGTCCTTTTAGTCTATCCAATGAAAAGGCTTGGGTCTTTTGCTTTTTTGGGATGGCTCCCAGGTGTGTGTCTGGGCCTCCTCTGCAGGGACTAAATAAAGGCTTTCTTTTTGTACCTGAAGATTTCTCTGATTAGTTAATTTGGGAAAGGGGTCTAGCGTCTGTCCCACACAGTTTATAAAGGTTCAACCCAGAATCTGTGGCTTCCCAGAGAGATCCTGATTCAAGGCAGACTCCAGGTAGGGTTTTCTTTGATCATCCTTGAGATCAGACTCTCAGCTTCCCTCTCTATGAAGAATGAGCCTAGAAGAGACACTCAGATAGAAACAGAAAGCACACATCTCCAAAGATGAAGCCCAGGTAAGAGAGAGCAAGGTAATTTATACATGCATAATCCATGGGGAGGAGGGGGCTGTCTGTGATTGCATCCTTAGGCAGTGTGAGCCCTGGGATCATCAAGGCTGATGATTCAGGTTGGTGAGCCAGGAAGGAAGTCCTGTTAAAGACAGGACTAGTAAAGACAGTAATACTTTGTGGTGTGCAGGAAGGTAGGTGACTCCTTCCAAACCTGATCTGCCAAGTCATCAGGGGGGTGGCTTTGTGTATTACAGGACATCAGGTTGTGAGATGGGATGCTCTGAGAGGGAGCAGTCCAACTCAAATCTTTGGAGCAAAAAGAAAGGGGAAAAAAGTGCACTTGGGTACTTTTGTTGTGTGTGGGGAAGGGATGGTTCTCTTCCATGTAATTTTTGTCTGTGTTTGTGTCCTTGTGTAGAGTATATTTGTCATGTCTGTTCTGTGAGCTAAAATTTGTTAAAAAAAGAAAGGCCTACTTTCCTGTAGGCTCCAACTCTGGCCAAAGTTGGAACTGCAGAAAAGTCCATTGAGAGTAATGATTAGGGAATTTGGCAATTGGTCATTTCAAAATTCCAAGGCAATTCAATTAAATTGGGACCTCCTTGAGGAGGATAGTGCAAAGAGTAAAGATAGTCTCTTTCTTTCTTTATGACTGCAGCAGGGATACATAGGGCCAGAGGGAGAGAAAGAAACTATCTTTAATCTGTTTAGTGAAATATGTTATTTGAGATAAGAGAGTAAAAGCAGTTTGGTATTATTGGAAACTTAAAGCTGTATTTTATTTGATTTTAAATTAAAATATAGGTTATTAAAACAAAGTTCCGGGAGCTTACCTTAGGTGAGGTCATGCTTGTATCCCCCTAATTAGATGGTATATTGCCTTCCAAAATTATTTTGGATAATTTATAAAATTATGAGTTATGCCTTAAATTTTTTTGGCTCTGTTGGATATGTGTATAAGTTTTATGAAATTTGGTTCAAAGCTATTTAATTGTGAATCTTAAAGTTTAAAGTTTAAAAAAGTGATTTAAAAACAAGGGACAAGAAAGATTAATTTGCAAAAGCAATTAATAGTTTAAGTGGAACATCTAGTTAGAAGGGTTATTGGTTTGGGAGCATGTTAAACAAGGAGAAAGTATGTTGGAAACCAGAGAGAGAGATGAGACAAGGGAAGAGATGGCATGAGAGAAGGGGAAAGAAAGAGAGAGGAAAATGGAATATTGGAAATAGGGGACAGAAAGGCGAAAGCTCCTAGTGGAACTTGCCATTTGCCAGGGGAAAGGAGATACCCCATAAGGTTGGAGCGTGCCATCCTGGCTCTTGGTACCCTAAAAAGGTTAGCTGTGAGAAGTGAGGGTTGGGAACTATGGTGGAGTTGGGAGAAATACCACATGTAGTGGGGGGAGGGGGAGGGCTGCCATGTAGAGTAAAGGAAGGGGTAAGAGGACCTTGTCAGATAAGATTGTCAGTTGACAACCTGACTTGCTCCTCCGTTACTAAGTCCAGGCCGATTTTTAACAAACTTTCAGCTCTTTGGAGTCCCCTCTCCCCCTTTAAACATTAATTGCTTATATCGTTTAAAGGAACAGCCTATATTTACATGATGTTAATAACAGAATGTTTTATTTTTATTTTTCAAGTCTATAGCTGCTCTAAGAGGTTTGCTGAAATTATAACTTTTCTGAAAGTGATTTATTTCTACTAAGGTGTCCATCTGTCTCCAACAAATTATTTAATGTTTTTCTAAGGGCATAATTGTCTGCTTGTTTAAGGAATATGAAAACAAATGTGATCTAGAGCTTTCTCAAAGAATCTAGAGCAGAATTTTAACTTGATTTGATAAGTTGATAGGGCTATTTCCAAAAAAAGTTTATAGGGACTCCTTAATTGGAGGAAGTTGAATTAACATTTTTCTTTTTTAAGAATGAAGAAACTGTTAATTCTGAAAAGGTTCTTTTATGTGAAATTAAGATATTCTATATTCTATATGAATTTTAAATGATTGTATTGTCATCTTAAAGTTGTACCCATTATTTAAAGAGGCTCTGAGAATAGTTTTTGTCTTTGCCCCTTTGAACATGTTTCTGTTATGGACAATGTGCAATTTAGAAATTTTCTATGTATTGGGCATTTTAATAGCAAAATGATCTGTATAATGTTGAACCATCTATTTAGATATGAAAGATAAGCTGTGAACTTTTTAGGATGAATCTCTTACTGTGATCCTCCAAATAGATTCATCTGAAGCTTTGATTAATGAGAACTGCTATTGGAAATTAAAAAAAAAAAATCTCTTGAGGACTGCAGCTGATATTTATTTGGAGTTTTCTAATCATCAAGCCAGTGATCCACCATCTGAAAGGAATATGCCACAAGCTACTCAGAAATTGTTACAAGTGGAAGTTGGTATCTGGGAATGAATTAGTACTATAAGAAAAGAAGAATATGATATTTCAGGGAGGGAAATGCAAAGACATATTAAATAAAGTAAACAGAACCAGGATAATATTGTTCACAGTAACAATCTTAGTCCCTGCTGAAGGTAGGATCCTTCTGACTCAATTTCCCAGTGGTGTTCTTTGAATGAGAACCCATCTGATTATTCTTCAGTCTGGTTTAAAGTGGAATTGTTAAAAACTAGACAGTTACCTAAAGTAAAACTGAGTTAAGGATATTTTATCTTTATATTCTCTCAGGTCAAGACCTGAAGGATCAGTTTTGATACTATTTAAATCACATACCTGATTTTTCCTCTTCTAGCAAATTTCTTTTTCTTTTTTTTTTTTAATTTTTATTTTATTTGCATAACATATGTGTGGGTAATTCTTCAACAATAACCCTTACATAGCTTTCCGTTACAAATTTTCCCCCAACTCCCCACCCCTCCCCTAGATGGCAGGATATCCACTACATGTTAATTATGTTAAAATATTGGCAAATCAAATATATGTATACATATTTCCAAACTTATCATTGGTGTGCAAGAAAAATCTTATCTACACAAACGATATATCAGATAAAGGAAACACAATGTAAGCAAACATCAATCAAGGAGTATGAGAATGTTATGTTGTGGTCCACATTTCGCATCCCTCTCTCTGGGTGTATATGGCTTACTTCAGTGAACAATTGGAGGTGGTTTGAAACATTTCATTGTTGAAGAGAGCCATGTCCATCAGAATTGATCATCATATAGTACTGTTGTTGCCGTGTATAATGATCTCCTGGTTCTATAGCAAATTTCTTTAATCAGAGCAAGTGGTCTGAATAAAACACAATACAAGTATATAGGTATTTTAATTTGCAGCCCAGCCCCGGAGGATTCTTTGGTTGCTGTTATAAAATCTTTAACTCTTTTGCTTCCTGGAGCTAGTTTTTTTTTTATTTAAAGAACTGCTTTGCTTAAATATTTGGGGCCACTCCTACTTTCCCTTTTGTTCATTGGGAGAGGAAGCAGACAATCTTATCACACCATGATCAGGCTAAGGTATTTTTTTTAGGACCCTGAAAGCTAAACTAATCAGCTTAGAGCCTGTTCCACTATATGTTGTTGGAAGGCAGGACTAAGTCCTAGGGTTCCAGAAACCCTATCCTAGACCCATGATTACTTTGCAAAGATCAATACTGACTTCAAATACAGTTTTCATATTTTGCATGATCATGGGGGCTATATGGAAAGAAAGGGGATTTTTGACAACCAAACAATTCCCCATTAAGAAGGCAGGGAAAACAATTACTGCCAGTTGTCCATGAACCTAGAGAGGTCTTTTTTGTTTCCTAAAGGAAGGGGAATTCACTTCAGGTGAAGGGAAGCAGGCTTACAAGATCAATTGCCCATGTTGCTGATTGTGTGCTCCTGACTATGGCAACTTTAATTCCCCAACTCCTGACTCCTGCATTCCCTCATATAGTTCCCAGGCAAGTAAATTCTGAAAGGACTGTCAAAAAGGCCTGCACATGTGCCCCCTTGCAGGGGCTTCAAACTGCTCTGGGTTTTGTTAACATCTGTACTAGTTGGGTGAAAGCCTTCCTTTGTAAGACTCTAGGGTTTTTGCTGGGAGAGCATATTCACTTCAGGGCACAGTGTTCTACCCATTGCACCTACTCCTTTGAGAAAACAAAAACAGGAATATGGGGATACATTCTTTGGTATTTATTCTAGGAAAAGTTGTTTGGAGAGAGGCATTTATGATAGCCTCATCTTCTGCCCCATCAGCCCTTCCTTTGGGTGGGATTCCTGGTTACTGGTACTGTCCCTAGTAACCTCCATATTAAATACATTTTTGTTTATTCTTTCTCTTTTGCTCATATTTAATTCTCGCAGTTTTAATATATTTATGAAAGTTGCTTCTTCCAGACTCCAAGTCATGAAATTCCAACCACTTGGTCAACTTGAGACCTGATTTTGACACTCAGCACCGGATGCTGCTGCTGCCTCCACCTACAAGTCACTTGTCTCCCCTCTTCAGTTCAGACCCAACTGGGTAGGGCCAACTCTACCATCCTTTGTCAGCCTGAAGCAGTTCCAGAAGATGAGATCTTAGTCCCTTTGTCCCAAATGAATCTGGGTCTGAACTGCTTGACATGGGAATGGTGTGACAATGTCCCTGAGGCCCCTGAGCCTCCATATTGCTATAGTTCTGTGGTTGTCAGATGCTTCCACTGATGTGCCGGTGTTGGTTCTAAATGGGGTGAAAAATTTTCAAATGGATGAAAAAGAGAGGGGAGTGATTAGATGACATTTTCTCAGTTTATGAGACTAGGCCATAATCCCTATTCCCAGAGCCAGACCAGACCCTCAGGAAGTTAGTGAAGTTACAGAAAGTGACATGACCCACAAGAATTAGACAACATTGGTCAAGGAAGGCTACGTCCTTTTTAGTTTATTTAATGAAAAGCCTTGTGTCTTTTGCTTTTTAAATCCCCAACAAGCTGGAAACTGGTCAGGTTCCACAAGCACATAGTGGGAGTTGGGATGACTCCCAAGTGTGCTTGGGCCTCTCCCTGCAGGGACTAAATAAATGCTTTCTCTTTGTACCTGAAGATGTTTCTTATTAGTTAATTTGGGAAAGGGGTTCTAGCACCGCTCCCACATAGCATTCTGGAGACAGATCTAAAGGTTTTCTTTTTTCATTCTCTTCCCCTTTTTCTTTTGCTGTCTTCTTACTCTACATAATTATGAAATCCCATTTAAGCCTATTTTTGCTAGTATTCCATTCTGTAATTGTCATTCCTTCATTGCTCTTTCTCAATCAAAATTCTTGATAATGGAAAAGAGAGTAAAGCAGTGTTAAAGAGCACAAAACAAACCTTAAAGTCAATTTTTTTTTTGGTTTTGTTATGTGTAATAAGTCTATTAGTCAATGGACCTAAACCATCAAACATTTTTTCTTTAAACTAAAGGATCTCAACTTAGAAAAACGTGTGGGAGAAGAGTTTTAAAACCAGGTCCTTTCACTACTCCAGGAAACAGATTTTTTATTCCTCCTACAAGCCCCCCAACTAGTCCTAAAGGGAGTAAACTATGCGGACTTGACATTGTTTAGTAGCATGCAGCTGCATACTCCTCCTACCCACCCACCCTACAAAAAAAATAAAAAAATACCCTTTACCAGTAGTTATACACCCCACAGGGCTGAGTAAAAACAGTCATGGATTGGGAAGAGTGTGTGGGTTATAAGAACAGCAGGAATATTTGAAATTTTGATAAATTAAGTTTATGTCTCATATACTTAAGTAACTGCAACTGTTGATATTCTCTCTCTCTCTGTCTCTAACTCTCTTACTCTCTTAGAGGGTTCCCTCATTTATCAGATTCAAGAAGTTAGGGGAATGCTTCCTTAAAATGGAAAATGTTAAGGAACAAGAGCCAAAGAACTATGATTTCAATGAAGAATTCTTAGGAAAAGCATTTGTTATAACAATCTCCAAGGAGAATTAATTGTGTTTGGAACAAATTTGGCTATGACAGAAAATTTTGTTGGGGGGGGAAAGATAAAAGTTAAGTAATGTGTTTACAATTAGTAGGAGAAACTCAACATTTAGTGATGGCATATACACAATGTTACAACAACCAATTGAAACATATAAATTTTGTCTATCAATATTTATTCAACAATACAACATATTTATTGAGCTGAAGGTGGTATAGAGGCTGATGGAAATACAGATAGCTGCATAAACCTATTTCTCTGCCCTCCTTGAATTAAAAGAGGAAGGTATGGCATAAAAATAATAATACAAAAATCATAAATAATAAATGCATAGGAAATGGGTAAGTGAAGTTCCTTGTGAGTTGTGAGGAGGAAACTTCCTTATTACCTGGAAGTTGGTATAGGTGAGGGAAGAGAGATTATGGAGAGATTCTTGATTCTTTGTATATAAATTAGAGTTTGAAGTTGTTGAATACCTATTCAATAGATCAGTAGATAGGGGAAAAGCTTATTGTAGACTTAAATAACAATGTTTAAAAAGTAGGGGATATTTGGAGAAGATTAGGACATGTTTGGGTGATCCTGCTTATTTTCATCACTAAGTATTTAGGAGAGTAACATGAGGTCAAAATATGAAGGCAAGTTTGGGACCTGTCAGACTAAGGAGTTTGAAAGTTATTCAGTGGGACATTGAGAGAAGTTGAAAAATCTTGAACAGAACAGTGATGTGCCAAGCTCTGTGCACAAGGAAGATTAATCTGGCATCAGTGTGAATGATTGAATAAAGGGGAGAGAATGGAGACAGAAATACTAATGAGACTGTGGTATCAGCCTAGAAAGGTGGTTAATGAGGTATCAGCAGAGTGAAAAGAGGAGAGAATGTAAGAGAAATTATAAGGGTAGAATTGATAGGACTTGTCAAATGAATAGGATATGGGAAATAAGTAAGAGGGAAAGAAAAGCAACAGCTTTTCAAACCTAGAAGATTCAGTGAATGGGAATGTTACTGATAATAATAATAAAAAAAGCTTAAAAATTCAAATAAATCAAATAGAATCTACATGTGAGCACTTCCCTGGAGATATTCCCTCTAAACATGCAGATTATAAATTATTCATGGCTCCCCATCCTATGTTACTCTTGCTCATGTCTAAAAAATATTTGTCATTTCACTCAGCTGTCCGCCTTGGTCATCTTGCTATATTCATCTTGCTTCAGTACTTTTCTCCACCAAAACTGCATTCTCAAGACTGGACCTCCAGAAACAAAAACTCTAGTCACTAGTAGAGTTAATTAACTCAGCTTTTAAATTCTAGCCCTGAGATTGAACTGTAACAATTGGTATGTGAATAAGTACTATCTAGTTAAACCTTAGGCAAGACCATCTTCATATATTATCCAATTTTCCATTGGGTTTTCTTAACATTTCACCTGAATCATATCTTATTCTACTTTAACTCCTCCACTTCCCACAAGCTTTAATTTTTTTTCTTATTTATTTTGAATTTAAATGCAAAAAAAAAAAAATTCCATGTGCACAGCGGAACATAAAAATAGGATTCAATATAAAACCATGAATTTCCATATCAGACTATTTACTTTTTTTGTGTGTGTGTGAGAAAAAAATTGAATAAATACTGCACATTGTTTTCAAAGCTACTCTGTTTTTTCTGTGTTTCCTTTTAAATTTTCATTTGATCTCTATTATGCACTTTTTTCCTTCACTCCCTCTCCTGCCATAGAGAAGGCTAAAGCTAAATAAAAATGTCTATGTATTATAAACACGCATATACATACATGTGTATATCTATATCTATCTATAATATACTTGTCTGGAGGTAGATGACATTTTCCTTCATAAATCCCTTGTAATTGGCTTGAGTATTTATTATTCTCAAGATGAATTAGTTATTCAAAGTTGTTATTAAAACAAAATTTCTTACTATGTACAATGTTTTCTTGGTACTGCTCATTTCAATTTTTATTATTTCATGCCAGTTTTTCTATGTTTTTTTTTTTATTTAAACCACTCATTGCTTATATCACAATAGTATTCCATCACAATCGTATCACAACTTGTTTTAACCATTCTCCAATTAATAGGCATGTATCATTTTAGGCAATCTAATAGGTATGGGATGATATCTTGAAGTTGTTTTAGCTTTCATTTCTCTAATCTACAATGATTTAGAACATTCTTTCATATGACTTAGTTTTTATTTCTTCATTGAAAAACTGTCTCTTCATATCCTTTGACCACTTATCAATTGGGAAGGATTTCACTTATCATTTGGGAAGGATTTACATTCTTATAAATTTGAAAAAAATATGTATGTATGTATATATATATATATGTATATATATATATATATATATATATATATATATTTGAGAGACTGGGTTTGAAAAAAATTCTCCCCAAGTTTCTGCTTTCCTTCTCATCTTGGCTACATTAGTTTCATTTGTACAAAACCTTTTTAATTTAATATAATCAAAAATTTTACATTTCAAAATGCTCTTTATCTCTTTATTTATTCATAAATTGTGCCCCTACCCATAAGTCTGACAGTAACATTTTTTGGTGATATCTCTCTTTTATATAGGTCTTGTATCCATTTTGACCTTGTCTTGGTAAATAGTTTAAAATATTGTTCAATGCCCAATTTTTACCAGATTGTTTTCCACCTTTCCTAAAAATTTCAACAAAAAATGAATTTTTACCTCCAAATTTAAATCTTTACATTTGTCAAACACAAGGTTACTATAATCCTTTACTACTGTGTATTGCCTATCTTCCACAGAAAGATCTTTCTATTTCTTGGTCAATACCTGATAGTTTTGATATTTACTGACTTATAATAGTTTTAGATCTAATTCTGTTGAAACTCCTTTCTTTATATTTTTTCATTAGTCTCTTTGAAATTCTTGACCTTTTTTTTTTTAATAAATCTTGTCATTTTTCTCATTCATTAAAAATGACTTTTTAGGAATTTAGTTGGAATTGAATCCATAAGGTAAGATTGTTGGCTTTATTATATTGGCTTTGCCTACCCATAAACAATTAATATTTCTCTATTTAAATCTGCTGTGTGCTCTCAGGTATGTTATCCTGTCTATAGTTATTTAAAATGAGGTATATCTTACTGTCTCTTCTTGCAGGGTTTTGTTGGTGTTATATAAAAATGTTGATGATTTATGTGAGTTCATTTTATATCTTACTATTTCACTAAAATTATTAGTTTGTCAGCTTTCAGTTGAATATTTAGGTTTTTCTTTAGCTTGCCAAAAAAAGAGTTTATTATCTCATTTCTCATTCTGATTCCTTCAACTTTTTTTCTTCCCTTATTAGCATTGCTATTTCTAAAGTGATATTGAATAATATTGGTGACACATAATGCAGTTTCCCTATTTATCTCATGCTTCATTTGCAGAAGATAATTGCTCCTTTTGACTTCTCCCTACCCATTGTTATATTTTTAGAATAAACTCATCATATTTAGTTTAGCCCAAATCTTTCTTTCAAACTAAGCAAGTAATGATGATAGCCTTAAGAGTACTGATAACATTTTCACATATAAGAAACAATCAATTTGACCTTATTGAACTCCTTATAATTGGTCATTAATGTTTACCTTATGTACCTCTGGATCTTGTTCAATTTTTCATTGAGTTCTGGTCCTTTTGTAACATACCTTCTTATATTATCTTGCTTCAATCTGCTCTTCAGATTGTTTTTCTAATAACGTGTTTCATTTTTTCTTCTATTTCATTTTCATTTTTGTGATTTTTATTTCTTGCTGTCTTATATACCATCATTAACTTCCCTTGCCCAATTCTAATTATCAAGAGATTATTTTTTTTCCTCAAGTTTTTGGATCTCTCTTTTTTTTTAAAGTTCAACAAATATTTATTAAACATATTTTAACACATTTTCTTTTCCTTTTTTTTTGGAATATCCCATTCTTTTTTTTTATTAAAGCTTTTTATTTGTATAACATATGTATGGGTAGTTCCCCAGCATTGATCTTTACAAAGCTTTCCATTACAAATTTTACCCCCAGTCCCCTCCCCTCCCCTAGATGGCAGGAAGTCCACTACACGTTAATAATGTTGAAATGCTTGACAAATTATGCAAGAAAAATCCTATCTACAAGAAAAAAAGAAAATCAGAGAAAGGCAACACAATGCAAGCAAATGTCAATAGAGATCATGAAAATGTTA
>JAJPUD010014679.1:678-22423 GCA_023553655.1 Myrmecobius fasciatus
TAACATTTTCATGATCTCTATTGACATTTGCTTGCATTGTGTTGCCTCTCTCTGATTCTTTTTTTTTTCTTGTAGATAGGATTTTTCTTGCATAACTTCTCAAGCATTTCAACATTATTAACATGTAGTGGACTTCCTGCCATCTGGGGGAGGGGAGGGGACTGGGGGTAAAATTTGTATTGGAAAGCTTTGTAAAGATCAAGGTTGGGGAACTACCCATACATATGTTATACAAATAAAAAGCTTAAAATAAAAAAAAAAAGGTGTGAGGTCTGTTTTCAAGTTCTTCCATAGTATCTTCTTCTAGAATCATGCTGTCCTCCAGATATTGTGGATTTTTTTTGCTTCAGAATCAGTCTAGAAGCTTCATATGTTGTTGGTTTGAGGGACGGTTAGAGGAGGTTACAGAGACTCCTGTCTGATCTCCACCACCATGGCTCCACCCCCGTTGTGACTAATTCTTAATGAATACATACACCAAATACTTGCTATGTACTAGGTACTGTATTAGATATTAGGGATGCAAAGACAAAAATGAAATATTTCCTGTCCTCAAAGAGTTTATCCTTTGTCATGGGAAATACTTTGTATACGTAAAATTAGGTAATGCCATGCATGTTCAAATTTGTGTATATATATATCATAAATATATGTGTGTACATACATGTCATATGTACATGAACAAAGAAAATTAATACAAGGAAATTTCAGAGAAAAAGGAAGTACACTGTCATTTGCCAGAGTATAAGTGAAAAGAAGTTCCATGAATGAGTTGAGGCTTGAGCTGACCATTGGAAGAGGCTGGATTTCTGGAAGGCAGAAATGAGAAGTATATTCCAAGCATGGTCTATATAAATTTACAGGAGAGAAAATAAAAAAGATTAATGTGTTTGGATTATAAAGCTCATAAAGAGAAATATTGTATAAGATTTAAAAGATAGAATGAAGACAGAATATGAAGTTTTAAATCTCGAATGAATAAATAGCAATCACTCACTAACTGCTAAACACTGTGCTAAGCGCTGTAGATACAAACAGAAAAAGTAAGATGATTCTTGTTCTCAAGAGCTCACACTCCTATTAGAGGAACAACACATAAAATTGCAATTGCAGGGTAATGTAAAAGCTTAGAAAGCTTAAAGTTTCAGCAGTAGTGCAGGTAGAAACATCAAAGGGTCTTTTGGATTAATTAGAATGACAGAGGACAGTGCACAGGAGTCTGGATGCTATAGTAGCAGGACAATAACTGTAAGATCTGGAGAATCTTTTTGATTCACTGGGAGGACAGATGATAAAGCCTGGTTGGAAGGGAGTGTGGTTAGCTCCTCCATATCACCACATTACAGAAGGTCACTTTTAGCTCATAAAATAATGTTGTCCAACAGCAATTTTCTGCATTTTATTCCAGAAACAATTTGGAGCCACTGGATTTACTTAAAGAGGACAATGAAAGGATCAGACCTTTTTTTTTGACAAACACCATTTTGCCAGCTTATGGTTTAGAGAGGGGAGATACAAAATCTTCATTGTGCAATTATATTTAGTATAAAAATATTGGCTTTGGGTCTCACCTGCTAGTAAAATATAAATTTTCTGAGTTTCACTTTTCTCTTAGTATTCTAAGTTATTCATAGATATTTTTCTATTTATAGATATCTATAAAATAATCCTCCTTATTAATAAAACATAATCTTATTGCAAAGGTTTGTCCATTTTTGTGCCAAACAATGATGATTATGAGGGAATTTATGTTTTTCCTTCCCCCTTCCCTAGATAGTAAGTAATCTGATATGTTATACACATGTAATTATTGAAGATCTTCATTTAGGGGGAATCCACTACTTTGTGACAGCTAATAGTGTCCTGATCTTGGAATGAGAGATATTTGATTTTTAATCCAGATTTGGACATTTATTATCTATGTGACACAATAAGTCATTAAACATTTGACTGTTTCAGTTTCCTCAATTGTAAAATAGGAATAAGAATAGCATCTACCTACCAGGGATGTTGTGAGGCTAAATTGAGATAATGATATGTAAACTGATTCACACATGCAAAATATATAAACTTGAAGCATATATTATATTTTTGCATTATATTATATCATAGTACATTACATTATCCAGAAGTAATTAATTCTGCTTTTAGATAATTTTAATTGTCAGAAAGGTTATCTTCACATTAAACTACATCTTCCTTTTTAATTTTTATATATATTATCTTAATTATTTACTCAGATATCATGTACAACAAATATATTGCCTATTCTACGTGATAGCAAGCACTTCTAGTACATGAAGACAGTTATGGTGTCTTTTCTTCAGTCTATGCATCTCCAGTTCTATCATCCCAGTGCCATGTGGAACGGACTTTGAACTCTCTGTCACATTGGTCATCCTTCTATTAACTTGCTAAATCCTCCTCATTCTTTTTTTTTCCACCTAGGAAATGTCAATCAATGGTTTCAAATAAAGAATTCCTGGATGTGAAAATAATGAATTCTAAATCAATGAACTGAATGTTGCATTTCATGGATAGAGTATAATTTCTTAAGATTCTCGAACAACAACTATATTCATTTCCAATTGGTTTTCTATCACTTAGATTCTGGAATCAAATCCTTTTCCTATTCCTCTTTTTAATCTGTGGATTCCTAAAGTTATAGTTTCTTATAATGTTATCTTTATTGGTTATTTTTATTGTAATTTAGGCTATACCATTTGCTGTTCTTATTAAATCCTTTGAGGGGCATTGCTGGCTTGAATATATAACTCCAATGGCACACTATCAGATAAAAATAATTTCTAGTAATTGACTCAAATAAAAGAAAAAAAAAAGACCAAAATAGTTCCATCAACCTCTTTGCATTCTTTCAATATTTAGTATGAATGACTATTTAAATATAAACAGACAAGTACACAAATTAGATGAAACTCAAATCAAAGAATGTTAGAAATGAGTTAATGATAAATGGTGAAATTATACTCATAAATCATTATTTATTTCTTAAATTTTCAATTAATTTATTATGTTTCTTACATTTCCATAGTATCCAATGTATACCTCCCTCTAGCCCTGACAAAGAACCTTTTCATAACGCAGGTAATATATTTTGAAGAAGAAAAAGAGAAAAAAATATCAGCAAAGCAGAGAGGAACATATTTTTAAAAGTATAAAACCTGTCCAATGTATAATATTTATTAACCTCTTACCTCCATGAAGGGATGAGTTAAGGGTGTCTGCTGATATCTCTGAGTTCCATTTGATCTTTATTTACTTTTGAATTGTGTATCTGTGTGTGTGTCAGAGAGATACAGTACTTTCCATTTAAATATTTTGTAATTATTATTGTTGTTGTTGTTGTTTTCTTAACTATGCTTATTTCACTTTGAATTTCTAATCTTTTCGTGTTTTTAAATAATTATCAAAAACCTCATTAAAAAGCAGGGCAATGTTATATGTATTCATAATAGTTTTTTTATCTACTCCCAGCTGTTGGATATCTAGTTTGTTTCCAATTTTTAGCTATCACAAAAATTATTTAATAAATGTTTTGGAGTATATAGGGAAATTTTCCCCTTTATCAATCATTTCCTTGGGGCATAAGCTCAATAATGAAGTCTATTGTTTAAAAAATACAAATATTTTGATAACATTGTTTGCAAAATTTGAATTATATTTTCTAAGCCAGTTGTACCATTTCACAGCTTTGCCAAAAATTTATTAGTATTCCCATTTTTCTACAACTCTTCCAACATCAAATGTCAACTTTTTTGTTTTGGTCATCTTGCCAGTGTGCATGCTATCAGACAAAAACCTGTATATTGTTTTGAATTGCATGTCCCTTATTATCAGTGATTTAATGTGATTGTGAACACATTGCAGTTCTTTTGAGAACTACTTTTTGTTCAACTTCTTTTACCATTTATTTACTGTAGAACAGCTTAATCTTATAAATTTTTAATTTTGTTTATACAGCTTAAATACAAAAATATATATTATAATAAATATTAAAATAAATTAAATATGTTAGCCCTATTCAGAGAAATGTGATACAAATAATTTCCTCCTCTTTGACCACTTTCCTTCTTATTTCCAATGCATTGATTCTGTCTGTCCTGAAACTTTTTTAGTTTCAAATTCCCCTTTCTGTTATAAAAAGAAGTATCATCTTTTTTCAACTATTTTGCTTTAATCTATTGTTAAGATTGTCTTTCTAGTGTTTCTTTTACCTTCAACCCAATCTCCTCTTCTCTTCTAACACTCTTCCAATATTTTTCTCTTTCAATATTTTCTCCTCTTCCCCCTCATCTGGTCTTGCTCCTATGTTTTTTTTTTTAAATTATATATCATTATATATAAATCTCCTGATCAAATGCAATTATTTTTCCCACATTCACCTTCTTCTGCTGCCAGTGAACTTCTTTTCTTTAGGCTGGTTCTCCTATCTAGTAGTTGATTTTTCATAATTTTGCCTGAAGTGTATATTTCAGCTACCCCAACTGTGCACTGGGTTCTATAGAATCAACAATCTTTGGAACAATCACAAACATTCCATTGGGTTGCCAACTCTGTTGCTCCATGATCAATGAAAAGGGAGTAAGAAAAATAGATATTACCTCTCTTACATAGGGATCTTCTCTATAAAGTTCTCTTAAACCTAGACTCCCCCATATACTCAGGTACAGCTATTTAAAGTCCCCAGAGAATACTTTTTCCTCAGATTATTGTATTATTCCCGTCTGACTATTGAAAATGTTGTTGATATTTTACAAAGTGATCATGAGATGTGGAAGTAGCATTGTATCTTGTTGACAACCTTATCATCTGTAACTAAATCCTGTGACTACATCAAACAAGTTTAGAGAAGGGAAAAGGATTATATACCTACTTCCTTGAGCAATTTAAGTACAAATAAATTTCAAAGGGAATCACCATCAATTTGAGATGGAAAAAAAGTCCCATAATAGGTTGAACCTGATCTGAGCTTTGAAGAGAATGAGGGATTCTAAAGAGTAAAATTTAGCAACAAATACAATTTCTGGGTCATAACTGAAAATACAGCTTTGAAGTTGGAATTCAATGCTATGGTTTATCTGACTAGAAAAGAACATTAGTATTAAATATTTCCAGTAAATTCTTTAGCAACATTTTATACAATCTAATACTCAGAGGGCAAAATGGAAAATGAAATCAAAAGATAAAGAGTTTGCCCATTGCAGAAAGTAAGTGTATAGCAAAAATATATTAAAGTTTCCTGCACCAATTTAAGATTTATGACATTGTATAGGTAACTTATTAACCAAACATTATGTCAAATGAATGTAATGTATAAACTTGACTTATCAGAAAAGTCAATTTTCTTATCTAGTGTCAAAATATTCAAGTCTAGGAAGAGGAAAAACATTTAGGAATTAGCTTTTCCACTAGTCAAAAACAGCTAAGTGAGACAGTGGAAAATGCACTAGGCTTGGAATCAGAAGTCTCATTTTCTTTTTAAATATTTTTGATAGAATTTTATTTTTCCTCAGGGACATATCAAGAAAAAAATTAGTATTCATTTTACAAGATTTTGAGTTCTGAATTTTTCTTGTTCTCTTCCTCTCTTCCAATGATGGTAGGCAGTTCAATATATATATATATATATATATATATATATATATATATATATATATATATATATATGTATATACATATGCTACCATGTAAAACATATTTTCATATTACTCACAGTTGTGAAAGATAAAATGGACCAAAAGAAAAAAAAAAATGAGCAAGATTGAAGTAAGTGAAATAAAATATGGTGCATTTGATTTGAATTTGATCTACATTCAGAATTCAACAGTTCTTTATCTGGTTATGGATAGTGTTTTCCTTTTGCTGAAGTTGGGCTTGCTGCTGTCTCCCTTAGGAGCTTCTCTGTCTTGGATTGTACCTTTACCCCAACCCTTACTGAGAGAAACCCTTCCAGCAAGTCCTTCAAGTTTTCTGGGTTAAAAGATTGTTTCACGCTGTCTCCTTGCTTTTTCTGCCATTCCAGAATGTGTCTTGAGGTGTTATGGTTTCCTGGAGGTGAATATGAGAAGTTGCAGAGATTCAGTGCTTACTCACACAATTTGGCTCCCAGAAGTATCAGGAAGATTCATTTTCATTATGACAAATCTGGCCTTAAATACTTACTTAGTTATGTGACCCTGGGTAAGTAACTTAACTCTGTTTGGCTCAGTTCCTCATTTGTAAAATGGGCTGCAGAAGTAAATAGCAAATCCCTTCACTATTTTTCTATGAAAATCCCAAATGGGGTCATGATTTTTGAGACATGACTGAAAATGCCAAAAGAAATAGTTTGTCACCCATCAGGTCAGAAATATAAAGACTAGCTGTTCAGACTGAATTAAGAGTTTTGTAGAGTTAATGTTTGTATGTAATAGTCTAAAATGAAATAACTATGAATATAGCAGTAACAATTTATGAGTTAAAGTGTCAAAATTTAATGACAATAAAATCTGGAAACAGAGTTTGCATTTGATAAGCAAGATAAAGATTCCATATAAATGATTTCAAGAAAATACTTTTTTGTTGGGTTTTATACTTTTTTTCTTCCTTCCTCCTTCTTTCCTTCCTTCCTTTCTTCTTTTCTTTCTTCCTTTCTTCTTTCCCTCCTTCCTTCCTTTCTTCTTTCCCTCCTTCCTTCCTCCCTCCCTCTCTTTATTTCTTCCTTCCTTTCTCCATCCCTCCTTTCCTCTCTTCCATGTTTCCTTTCTCCCTCCTCCTTCCCTCTTTTCCTTCCTTCCCTCTTTTCCTTCCTTCCTTCCTTGCTTGCTTGCTTCCTTCCTTCCTTTCAGGACATAGCTACACTTACAAAATTTCATCACTAGAAAATTGGTCATTAGGTTATGATAGATAGATCCTTATCTGGTTAAGACAACTTTTGTAAATATCTACTAAGACATGAATGGTCCACAACAGCAGTAGCAACAACAACTGCAATAAAACAAACATTGCCATTTATATCTTCCTTTTAATTTTTCATAGTACTTTTTATATACTGAGTAATTTTATCTTCACACAAGTTTAGGAGGCAGATACAATAAATTTTATTCTTTCTTTTCCACAAATAGGAAACCTGAATTTTAGAGAAGATAAAGAACTAGCTTATAGTTCCGCATATAGTAAATATTTGAGACGATATGTGAACCCAAGTGTTCTAGATTCCAAGAAAAAAAGATTTATCTACTATGCCATGATGCTTAGCAGAAGTGTTATGGATGGCTATTTTAATAAAATCATAAATTTCTGCTGTCAAAGTTCTTTTTATCAAATTATTGATCACATTAATTAAATTTATATAGAGTCCTATGATTTCCAAAGTGCTTTATATACATTATCTCCTTTGAAACTCTTATGATGGTATGACGTTAAACGATGTTATGACCTAAAAAATTTACCCCTCCCCATTTAAAAAAATAATGAAATAAGAGAGGCAAAGTGCTTCATGGTCACAAGTCAAGAAAAATGTAAGTGGTGTGAAGAATATCAACCACTTCAACAGCATTTGATTAAAAATGATATCTATTGATGACATATGTGGACGTGTGACCCTTGGAAATAAAACACAATTCAAACACTTGAAAGACTTTTTTTAAAATAAATTATTCCACATCTTAAGTACTGAGATAACCAGAAAATTCATTCTTCACAGTGGTTATTACAAAAGCTGTTCACTTTTTCTGGACTCACACATTCTGTCTGCTACCAAATTCCATGAAAGTCCAACACTCCATTTCATTCTTGGCATCTTCCCTAATCTTCATTCCATTCAAGAATTGATCCATGAAGTGTGTCTTGATTTTGGTTCTGTTTAATCTCCTGAATTATATCCTTTATGCCTAGTCTCAATTAAGAATACTGAGCATTGGCCAGAGCACAAATTTGATGTTATAATATTTTGAATCCAGAATATAAATGCCACTGACATTGGCCTTCTAAATTGTCTGGCCAGACATTCCCTGACTTATTCTTAGTATGATAAATAAAGAACTACCAACAATTCAAAATATCATTTCTCTAACTCTACTTTCAAATATATCTTTCTAGCTGTTAATTCTTTATTTAAATTTTTCCATTTTAAATCTGTCATCTCTAGGGACGAGTGTTTGTGATTTCCACATATTCTGGAATTTAAATGAATAGAATGGATTCTGCTGAGAATATCTGTTTTGGCAGGAGGTGTAAATTAAGGAGGAACGAGTAAGGTAAGCTTTTGTTGGTGCCATTCTTGTTCGATGGAAGATTAAACTGGTCTAATCACCATCAGGTCAAAAATGTTGAAATATCAATTTTTCTTATAGACAAGTCATCATCTTTTTGTGAGGAACAGTAAGATTGTGTTGCACATTAATACTTGTGTAGGTTCTTAATTACATTTGTAATAATTTTAAGACTATGGGTAATTGGTTGGTTTTGTTTTAAATTTTAAGAACATATCTATAGTAGAATACACTTATTTATACATATATGTATGTATGCACATATGTGTAAACAGACACATATATACATATACATAGATATACTTTTTTTTGCTATTTATAACTATCTCCTTCACACTGCTGTAGAAGACAGTGTTAAGCTTGTACTTAAGGAAGCTTATATATATATATATATATATATATATATATATATGGTTATTTATAGCTATTTCCTTCACACTGCTGTGGAAGACTGTTAAGCTTGTAGTTAAGGAAGCTAGGTTCAAATTATACCTCTACCTATGCTTTGAGGCAAACCACTCAGCCCTCTCATCTTCTATTCTTCTTTTATCAAATTTTATCAAATCATGACCCACAAGGTTGATAGAAGGATAAAATTAAAAATTATATATATATATATATATAGTGTTTAGTAAACAACAGAAGATTAGGGGGAAAATTGAGAAATGTTTCATATAAATGATCATCTTTCTGATGGTCAAACTTTTATTTTTTCATTTTATTTACATAATTTTCACAATGATATTTTAATACTTCAAGAAGCTGGGATTCCTTTGCTGTGTCTTCTTCTCTTACATGAACTATTATTAGTTAATAAAATAAGAAAGAAGAAACATTAGCAGTTGTTCTTATGTGTGTGTTTTTGTAACTTAAACAAATGTTTATCATCTGGTAGTTTAGATCACCCCAAAAGAAGCAAAATTTCTCTTCAGATTTTAGGCATGCAAAATCTCACAAGCAAAAGCATCCTCATGAGTGACCTTTTACCAAATGTACCAAAGCAATGATCTTTTTAACAACATGCACAGGAAGTAATGATGCAGCCTTTGCTTTTGGTTGTCCAGTAAGGGGAAAGTTAGTATTTATGATTGAAGAAGAATTAATGGATATCTTTAATTTTTGTTGCTTTTTGGAGGCAATTGTGATTAAGTTACTTTCCCAGGGTCACAGAGCTAATAAATTTCTGAGATCAGATTTAAACTCATTTATTCTTGGTTTAAGGATTAGTGTTCTATCTGCTGCACCACCTACCTGCCACTGATAGTTTTAATTATTGGGAACTTTTTCTTTATATCTATTTTGATCTGGTCTCTCTTAAATTTTTATCCAATAGTCCTGATTTGCTCAATAAGAATCATAAAGAATAAATAAAACTAATTCATTTTCATATGACCAATTTAAAATACTTGAAGTTTGAAAACATCAAATACTTATCATTTCCTCCCCTATATCAATTTTTTTCCTAAACATTCTAATTTTTTTCAAAGAATGCTCAAAGGGTATGATTTCTTTAAATATACTAGATTCTTTTCTTTTTATGAATTCTAGTTTATCAGGATCTTATCTAAAATATGAAACCTAGAATTGAACATAGCACTCTATGTTGGGCCATACCAGAATAATCTATTAGTGGGAGCACAGCATAAACTTTAATTATTTACTTATTTTTTCAGGCACTCGTCTATTTATATATTTATTTATTTTTGTTTCATTGGTTTTATCATCCATTGGCTAAACCCACAACAATGCTCAAGCATATTTAAATTTGAAAATACATTAGATTAGAATATTGGGGTATTTTGCAAATGATATATTTCTTATGGATATAATTCTATTCATGCATTTAACAGAATGTTTTTTTTTTTTGTGAGCTGAGGTTATTTTTTCCCTTGTTTTAACAAAAGCTCATCTTTTCAATACAAGAATTTCAATGTTGGTGTGTCATGAAACATTTTACTATCTGTAGAATTAAAGTTGAGGATCACTTAAAAGATGATGGAGAGACACATTGTAGGCATGAACATGCATATATTAAACAGAAGTACTTACAAAGGAATGCAGTATAAAGGATATGCGCAAACACATGAACTGTTAGAAAAAAACAATGATTTTGGTTCATGTTGCTAGAAAGGATAACTGATATCTCACTTTCTGTTCTCATCTCATTGTGTTAAGCGAACTCACAGAATGTAACCCCTATATTTTGATGCAGTTTCTAAAATGAACTTATGGAAAGGCAAAGACAAGAATCACACAAAATATTTAGTTATTGTCAGGTGAAAATTTGTATTAGTATAGGAAATATGCATGTGGACAAAATCATAGATCCAATGTAATATCAGAGGGAATATTGTACCACCAGACACAATTATTTAATTCTCTTTAGGATCTTTAATGATAGTCACTTGCAGGTTGGCCAGAGAGAAAGGGTTGTTCCTGCTCTTTTATAATCCACACTTTTCCTGTATTTGTGGTTATACTGGATATGTCTTTTATTTTTACTAAACAGTCATGTAATCCTAAATCAAGTATGAGTGAAAGAGTTCTTTTTATTTAGATTGATAACTACATACTTTTTTACCAGTTATATTTAATTTGCTTTACTAAGAAAGCATTATTCACCATATAATGAGTGTTCATTTCTTCAGGGAATAGTGATACAGTCTGGTAAATAGCCATGGTCTCTCAAAAAAACCCAAAAAAACAAAAAAAAGGATTTTGAGGTAATTAGAAATGCAGTCCAATAGACCAAACTGACCCAAACTAAATTATTATAGAAATATCAACTACCTTAATAAAGTGATCATTACAATTGAAATTAATTACAAAATGATTATAAAATGCAAAATTAAGAGCAAATAATTGGAATTAATGGGATTAAGATAGTTGGGGGAAGAAAAAGGCAGAGGACATTTCCATTCAAATAATTTCTTTACTTATGCAAGAACAAGACACATCAGATTTCAAAATAAATACAAGGAAAGTCTATGAAACCGATTCTTACCCATGACCATGTTTGCAGTAATTTTGTTGTTATCCAGTCATTTCAGTTATCCATGAAGTCAAATAATCTGTTCTTATGTGCAAGCCTTCACTCTGTTTGTCTTGATTTGATGGTAATCTTCTTTCCACTAAAGCATAATGTTTCTTTTTACTGTAGATGGAAAGTATAGTTCACTGCATGCTTATATAGCTCAAGCTATTCTTTAAGGAGGAAGACATGTTTGCCATTTAAAAAATGAAGTTGACAAAATAATGTAAGGATTGTTCTGTGAATGAAATTTTTTCTTTAGGGCTTAGAATAGACTAATTTCAGAATTTGAACAAAAGACAAACATTAACAAAATTGAGGATAACTATATTATTCTAAAAGATTTGCATGTATAGGCAATATGATCAAGATATCAGAAAGGAAATTTTTTTTTGAAAATAGAATTATTCAGCATTTAATATATCAAGGTGGAACTCAAGTGTAAAGATATTCAGAGTGAAATTTCTTACCAATTTTGAAGCAGTTATGCAGAAACTATTACATAAGACTATATACTATGATATTTGAGGATGTAATACTTAAAAAAATAAAAAGTGCTGTTGTTTGCAAAGTCAGACAAAAGCCCTAACAAATAAAATCATGTGTGTCATTTGATCTATGTATGGCAAGAGCAAACTTTCATTTATAAAGAAATCCATGACTATTTACCTATCTACCTAATATATATATATATACATATATCATACTTAATATCTTTTCATTTTATAACAATTATGAAGAAATATCTGATTTGGGTGAAAAATAAAGGAAAATAAAAAGTCCTTCTTAAAAAATACTCTATATAATATAATTGTATCAGGTATAGATTAGTGTTTTGTTTTGTTTTGTTTTGTTTTTCTGTCTTCAACCTGAATTGCAGAAAATACATGGCAGAGGAATATTAATCATTAACCAATTCAGGAGATAAAATTGGCCAATTACACACATTATCCCCCTAACAAAGTAATGACAACTTAGTAGGACAGCTGAAACAAACAACCTTGCTATTATTCTTTTCTCTTAGACCTAGGACTCTTTAAACTTGCAGGTTTAATGTTATTCCTAGGTGATGATATCCACCAATAAAAAGCATGCTTTTAGAAGAATAATCTTCCACTGAGTATTCAGTAGTCTTTGGAGAGATTCTTGACCTAACAAGTTTCAGACAGTACTATCAGTACTAAAAATAAATTTCTCAAATTTAGTGACTTATGCTCAGTACAGGAAATAGCAAAAATAGACAGCAAATATCTGTTCAACTAGGTATGAACCTATGTCTCTGGGTAACATAGGTGAAGAAAATCCTTTTCTCTCCTTGTTTGGGCATATAAGAAAAGGAAATGCTTACATGCATCCCAAAAGAGATTGGAACTGTTTATTTTAAGTACTTGTGGCTGGTCCTTCCTGGATGAATTTTTAGTCATTTTTAACATACCTCTCATGGTAAATATCAATAATGAAATATGTTATCTCAAAAGGCATTTGTCCTTAACAAAAGGACCAGAAGGTCTGTAAGGCTACATGGAAGTCATCATAAGGAAGGTACACCAGCACTAAAAGTCAAAACTGATCATCCCCCATGTGTACATATATAGAGGAATATGTATGTATAAAAATATCACAGCAAAACCTGCAAAGTTTTCAATCTTTATTTTCTATCTGCTTCATTCTACAAGGATAGAGATGAAGTATGATGTGATGGGGCAAAGACTACATTTCAGTTAGAAAAATCCAACTTTTCAAAAGATGGTTCAATCTCCAGATATAATATTTAATCTTAATTATATCATTCACAATGATCTGTCTCTTAAATGCTATCCTTAAATATATAGCAGTTTAATCTGGCAAAAACAAATTACTATATCATAGGTAAGAGGTGTATTTTTCTTTTTCATTATTTTAGACTCATGGTTTATAATCATATCATAGATCTAAAATCCTAAACATGAGATCATGAAAATTTAAAAATATTTTTATAACAGTTTCAATATAGCTCACTCACATTATATACTTTTATTAATTAAAATATTATTCTGAGAATAGGTTCATACTCATCATCATAATCATCATCAAAGTGACTATCACATAAGTTTTTAGGAAATGTTCTAGATGCTTAAATTGAATATACATTTATATAAAATTATTCTGTTTAAATACTTCTATCGATTGATAAGAATGTTAGCAGTAGGAGAGAGAAGAGAGGAATGATGGTCTATTCATGAAAAGGGATCAGTTCTTTTAATATATGTTAATTCTGTATATTTTAAAGGACTAAAAATATCTTTAATTATTTACCTTGCTTTATATTAAATTTATTAAAGTAATATATATCAATTCAATTCAAACTGCCTTCTAATCTAACATAGTATATAAATAGAAGATATCATAGAAAAGAGAAGAACAATAATCTGATACATTGTGGGAAGCAAAAGCCTAATGTATAGTTCATCCAGGTGCTTCTTAGAAAAATGAGATGGCAAACTTTAAAACAAATAAGAAGACAAAGGGAACATGTATAACTTCCCTCCTCTTAGTTTCCTTCATTATATCATGTTTAACATGTCAAAACAAGTGAAACTGATTGACAATTAAATAAGAAGCAATTGCATTGTTTTTCTTAACTCTCACTCCTTATAAAAAGGGAATCCTTAAACAAAAAAGAAATAATTTCCAAATGGGTATATTTCGCAAAACAGCTTTTAAAGAATATTCCCAATTTTGTAATGTTAGATCACTACATTTAGGTGGCATTATATATGTGTTTGTGTGTATACACACACATATACATACATGTATATATACACATATACATATATTTATATGTATACACACATAAGTACATATACATACACAGCACACATATATACATATATATGTGTGTTGTGTATATATATAAATATGTGTGTACTTATATATAAATAAAATGTGTTTCTTTTCACACAATGAGATTTATGGAAAGGGAAAATGTTGGGTTGTGGAAAAGAGAAGAATGAACATAAAAAGGTTTTTGGTGGAGGGATTTATGATGTATATTTAGCATCTTAGACAACACAGTAAATCAGCGCCAGTACCAATGTAAAAAAATGCATTAGATGCCATTTGTTTCTCACCAGCCTCTCTTGGTCCTTTTCAGATTCCATTCTCAAGATTTATACATCCATTTCATTTCATATTATTAAAAAGTCTATTACAGATCATAAGGCAACTCTAAAACACAGTGAATGATGTCTCTGTTTTTAGAGTTGCTTATACATAGACTGTTTTCTATCATGTTACTTGAAAAATCACAGTTCTCATGAATTCAACAAGACAAATACATTTAATGACAAATGCAAGTCATTCCCAGTTCTTTCAGGTGCTTAGAAAATCCACAAAGGACCATGTGGAATTTTTGCCCCTCTACATAATAAGTATTCATGTTCGACTTAAAAATGTTTCTTTTTCAAATGCTAGAGAAAAGAAAGAAAGAAAGACAATAAAGTATTTTTCAATCTTCATATAGAGTTTAACAGTTTTCTCTATGGAGGTGGATAGGATTTTTCTGAATGTTCTTTAGAATTGACTTGGGCTTTTTATTTGCAAAACATATGCATGGGTAATTTTTCAACACTGACCCTTGCAAAATCTAACTTACAAATTTTTCCCTCCTTCCCCCCACCCCCTCCCCTAGATGGCAGGTAGTCTATTATATGTTGATTATGTTAAAATACATGAAAAATAGAATCTATGTATACATATTTATACAGTTATCTTGTAGAAGAAAAACCGGATCTACAAGGAAAAAAAAACCTGAGAAGGAAAACAAAATGCAAGCAATCATCAATGGAGAGTGTGAAAATGATATCTTGTGGTCCACACTCAGATCCCACAGGCCTCTCCTTAGGTGTATATGGCTTTCTTTGTCACTGAAAAATTGGATCTGTTTTGAATTACCTCATTGTTGAAGAGAACCAAGTCTTTCAGAATTGATCATCTTGAAAAGGGATCAGTTGTTTTAATGTATGTTAATTCTGTATATTTTATGTCTTGTTGTTGCCATATATAATGATCTCCTGGTTCTGCTCATTTCACTTAGCATCAGTTCATGCAAGTCTCTCCAGGCCTCTCTGAAATCATCCTTCTGGTCGTTTCTTACAGAACAATAATATTCCATGGCATTCATATAACATAATTTGTTCAGCCATTATCCAATTGATGGGCACCCATTCAGATTCCAGATTCTAGTCATTACAAAAAGGGCTGCCACCTACCAAACATTCAAAGAACAATTAATTCCAATACTATATAAACTATTTGAAAGAATCAGGAAATAAGGTATACTACCAAATTCCTTCTATGATACAGATAGGTGCTGATAGCTAAACCAGGTAGAGTGAAAACAGAAAAAGAAAACTATAGACAAATTTCCCTAATGAATATTGATGCAAAAAATTTAAATAAGATATTAATGAGAGATTACAGAATTACAATGAGATTACAGAAAGCCAGCACCAAAGAGATCTTAAAGGAAGGAAAGGGACCCACATATGCAAGAATGTTTGTGGCAGGCCTTTTTGTAGTGGCAAGAAACTGGAAACTGAATGGATGCCCATCAATTGGAGAGTTCCTGAATAAATTATGGTATATGAATGTTATGGAATATTATTGTTCTGTAAGAAATGACCAGCAGGATGATTTCAGAGAGGCCTGGAGAGACTTGCATGAACTGATGCTGAGTGAAATGAGCAGAACCAAGAGATCATTATACATGGCAACAACAAGACTATATAATGATCACTTCTAATGGACATAGCTCTCTTCAACAATGAAATGCTTCAGACCAATTGGTCAGTGAAGAAGGCCTTATACACCCAGAGAGAGGGATATGAGATGTGGACCTAACATAACATTTTCATACTCTCTATTGATGTTTGCTTGCATTGTGTTTCTTTTCTCAGATTTTTTTTTTCTTGTAGATACGATTTTTCTTGCACAGCAAGATAAGTGTGGAAATATGCATACATATATTCCATTTGTCAAGTATTTTAATATAATTAACATGTAGTGGATTTCCTGCCAGCAGTGGGGACTAGGGGGAAAACTTGTAAAAGAAAGCTTTGTAAGGGTCATTGTTGAAGAATTATCCATACATATGTTTTGCAATTAAAAATCTTTAATAAAAAAAAATAGGGCTGCCACAAACATTGTTGTGCATGTGGGTTTGGCCAAATGTCTTTACCTTAATAGCTGTCTTTAACCATTAATCATTACATATTATTATTCCTGTGTATAATGTTCTCCTGCTTCTGTTCACTCTATTTTGTATCATTCTTTCAAGTCTTGTGAAAATTTTCTGAAATCATTCTGCACATTACTTTTTATTAACATAATATAATATCCCTTCCCCCATTTTCCTTTCTCTTTCTTAATCTCACAGTGTATCTCTCTCTTTCTCTCTTCTTCATTTATATTTTGACATCTTCCTAATATTACAATCACATCAATTCCCTCTATTTGTATAGACTTCTAATTCTCCTAATAGTGATAAAGTTCTTAGGAGGTACATATATCACCTTCCAATATGGATATATAAACATTTTAATCTTAATCAGTCTCTTATGATGTCTATTTCATGCTTACCGTTTTATGTTTCTATTGAATCTTGTATTTGACTGTCAAATTTTCTATACAGCTCTGATCTTTTTATCGGAGATGCTTGAAAGTCCTTTATTTTATTAAATAGTCACTACCCTCCTGAAAGATTATACTCAATACTTGCTAGGAATTCTACCTCTCTCGTTTGTCTTCTGAATATCATTTTCCTATCTCAAAGAAGCTGCTAAATCTCATGTAATCTTTATTATGCCTCTATGGTATTACAATGCTTTCTTTCTGATTGCTTGCAATATTTTCTCCTTCATCTGACAGTTTTGAAAGTTGGCTATAATAATCATAGCAAATTTCATTCTGGGATCTATTTCAGTAGATAATTGAAGAATACGCATATATATATATATATATATATATACACACACATATATATATATACACACATATATTATACACACACACATATATATGTATGCATGTATTTCTATTTTACTCTCTGGACCTACAATTTCAGGGTAGTTTTCCTTTATAATTTCTGGAAATAAGATATTCAGACTTAAAAAAATCATGGCTCCAGGTATATCAAAAATTCTTACATTGTCTCTTCTCAATCAAGGTTCCAAATCTGTTGTTTTTCTGATGAAATATTTTACTTTTTTCTCTTTTATTTCATTATTTTGACTTTATTTTGATGTTTCTTAATGTCATTATTGACATTAAGACATGGAGTCATTAGTTTTGATTTATCCAATTCAAATTTTGAACAAAAGATTTTCTTCACTGAGCTTTTATATTCCTTTTTCCATTTGGCAAATTTTGCTTTTTAAGTGTTTATTCTGATGCTGGTGGTTTGTTTGTTTTTGTTGTCTCCTTCAATGACTTTTTATGAGAATTTTTTTAATAGTCTGATCTTTAAGATTTTATTTTCTTTAGTATTTTTGTACCTTACTTATTATTCTATAAATTATTTTGTCATAATTTTTATATCACTCATTTTTTTTCAAATTTTTCCTCTGCCACTCATGCTTTAATTTTTCTAGAAATACTTCCTAGGTTTGTGACCAATTTGAATTTTTTTCTTTTAGACTTTGGTTGTAATTGTGTTCACATTGTTTTATCTTTACTTTGAATCTTGATTTTGCCATTGTACAACTTTTTTTTTAATATTTAAGGTTTCTTTTTTTTTAAATTTGCTTATTTTTTCTAGGATATTTCTTAACTTTATAGTTTATGTTAAATTTAACCTTTTCTCAACTGAGGGTAGAAAGGCATTTACCTAATCTTCAGGACTTTCTAGGGGTGGGAGGAGAGGGGAGTTTGTTGTTTTCGAAGTTAGATCTGGGAGTTTGAAGGTGTTTAGTTTTTTGTTTGTTTGTTTTTGTTTTTGTTTTTGTTTGGTGGTATAATCTGGCAGAAGTTTTGGTCACTGGCTTTCCTGAACTTTCTCTTCATTTTTACCCACCACTCCACCAAATCATGCTTACTTCTGCAATCTCAAGCATTAGGCTCCTCTTAACCCTGGGACTGTGACCAAATTGTGTTTTCTTCTATTGCCACAAGTGCTGGCACTTTTCTCTGCCTTGACACTGCAAACAGAGTCATTGATCCCTTTTAAATGATCATAAATAGTCTTTTCTACTGTGAAACAGTGACCCCAAATGGTAAGTGGACAATAGAGTTGAAAACAAAAACAAAAACAAAAACTTACAGTTCTAATGCCAGCAAAAAGTTGAAAATCTCTTTCTGGCCAGTTGCCTGACCCTTTATCATTTCTGGGCTAAGCTCTCTCCAGCCTCTTGCTGTCACTTTTTCAGCCACTTCCCAGGCCAACTACTAATAATACAGATCTTTGGGTTTTGGGCCAGCCTATACCCTTTTGTCACAGATCCCTCCTGCTAATTTGAAATGGTGTTTCAAGTTGTTTGCAAAGTTTTGTTGAGTTTTTGTCTTTACTCTACCATCTTGTCATTGTTGTTGTTATTGGAGGCAGCATAATATTCACACTTATTCCAAAGGACACTATCTACGACTCATTACTTAATTCTTGCCTGCCATCTTCGAAACATTGTAGAGTCTTCAAATAACATTTAAATTATTGAACATGAGAAATATGATGTAATAACATATATTAGAAATAGTATAGAGTTGGCCGTTGGATTGGGTTTCAAATACTGTCACTTAGAATCTATATGATATTTTCCAATTGCTTTACATATTTTTGAAACAAGGGGTTACTTAAGATACTTTAAAAATCTATTTTCTTTGTATGTCAATTAAGAAATATTGTATTTGAGTAATAGAATTTGTGGTAAGAAAATCTGACTTCAAACTGTCACTGACCATGGGAAAGATGTTTAACTGCTCTTTTATTAGTTTATTATATGTAAATTGAGGAAAATAATGTTTGGAAAATCAGTAGTATTGGTTTTGTATAAGCTTCCAATAAGAGATATGTATGTAAAGTTCTTTGCAAACTTTAAAGAGTGATATAAATATTGTGTATAATCCTAACCTATATTTTTAGTCAAATAAAATATTTTCAGGATAAAGTATAGTAATTTTACATGACACATAAAATCATTGAGCAATTTTACTTTATTCTCAATGCACTTTAAAAAATTGTGAAAGTAAGTGTTTAAAATAATTATTAAAAGTACATATTTAAAAATTGTATATGTCCTCCACTGGTTCTCTTAGAAACACTTAGAATCTGGACTCCCAAAACAATATTGATTTATAACATTGGTCTAAGTGCAAGGCCTCTGGGTGCATTTATAATAACACAGAAATTATATTTTAAAATGTCATGTTCTCCTCAATGAAGTTAGATCGATGGGCTTGCATTTTCCCTGAAGGCCACCAGACAGACAGGAACCTAGAAGTGAAAGACCTCTGGAAACAATATTCCTGTGCCAGACCCTGGTGGCTGAAATTGAAAAGAAAATATAGCCACACTCTGAGGGATCTTAATTACTATTTGCATACAGTAACCAAAGAATAAATAAATTCACAAGTTGAATAAATGCTATGAAGCAAAAAGCAAACAGATATAGCCTAGGGAGCTAAAGAGAAAATAGGCTTCATTTGACCAATAACTTTAGCAGGATGATCTGTTGGCAACACCATTTTAGTTTTAAAAAGTAGGACAAATCAGAGAAACTCAATAAAGAAACTTCCCAGTGTAGATTAAAATAGTGACCTTCATATAAAAGGTCATAAATGCTGAGGCACAGTTATTAGGAAGTTTGATGAAAGCCAATCTAAACTTAAATGTGAACACGATTGTTACATTAGGGAAGGAAACTGGACTGGGGGCAATTATTCAGATGTGGAAATTTATTAGAAAAACTATTTTGTCAGAATGACTTGTACAAGAAGATGGTCAATCAATGATATAGGAGAATTTCACCTATTTCTACTGAAAAGACCAGAACTGAACAAAAAATTTGATCTACAAACACAGAACACAAGAGAAACATAAAAAGGTAACAAGAAAAAAAAAAACTCTTGAGATGTATATTTATGTTATAGATACTTAGAGAATGTGGGTTGATTTTATGAATCTATTATTACATTACATTACATTATGATTAAGATAAGATTACTGTGATTTTATGATTATTATGATATGATTATTGTGATTTTATGATTATTATGTTATGATAAACTGAAAAAGAAATTAGAGGTAGAAAAGTGGAAGAAGAGGAAAAGGAGGTAAAATAAGGGAGATTACATCACATGTAGAGGCAAAGAAAACCTATAATGATTGAAAGGAAAAAAGGGAGGGGAATGAGAATTTGGTTAATCTCCATCTCATCAGATTTAGCTCAGAGGGGATAATAGACGTACTTATAAGGAAACAGGAGGGAAAGGGGGAAAAAAGGGGTGGGTGAGGCTCTAAAGTGGAAGGATTGTTTGAGGGAAATGGTTATCAAAAGCAAAACAGTAGGAAGGAGGGAAAGGGGATAAGAAAGAGAAAAGCATAAGCTAGGGTAAATAAGATGGCAGGAAATACAGAATTAGTTATTTTAACTGTGAATGTGAATGGAATGAACTCTCCCTTAAAGCCGAAGCAGATAGCAGACTGGATTAAAAACCAGAATCCAACAATATGTTGTATACAAGAAACACATCTAAAACGTAGAGACACATACAGGGTGAAGGTAAAAGGATGGAGCAGAATCTATTATGCTTCAGGTGAACAAAAAAAAAAAGCAGGGGTAGCAATCCTGATCTCAGACCAAGTAAAAGCAAAGATAGACTTAATTAAAAGAGACAAAGGAGGAAATTGTATCTTCCTAAAGGGTACCATAGATAATGAAGCAATATCAATACTAAACATATATGCACCAAGTGGTATAGCATGGAAATTCCTAGAGGAAAAGTTCAGAGAGATGCAAGAAGAAATAGACAGCAAAACTATCATAGTGGGGGATCTCAACCTTGCTCTCTCAGAACTTGATAAATCGAAACACAAAATAAATAAGAAAGAAGTTAATGAGGTAAACAAAATGTTAGAAAAGTTAGGTATGATAGATCTTTGGAGGAAATTAAATGGAGACAGAAAGGAGTTTACTTTTTTCTCAGCAGTCCATAGAAAATATACAAAAATTGACCATGTGTTAAGACACAAAAACCTCAAAATCAAATGCAGGAAGGCAGAAATAATAAATGCATTTTTTTCAGATCATGACAGAATAAAAATCACATGCAATATAAGGCCGGAAGAAAATAGACCAAAAAGCAATTGGAAACTAAATAATTTTATCCTAAAGAATGAATGGTTGAGACAGCAAATTACAGACACAATTACTAATTTCATCCAAGAGAATGACAATAATGAGACAACATA
>JAJPUD010014680.1:485-13923 GCA_023553655.1 Myrmecobius fasciatus
ATCATCTTTACATTTAATGGTTCTGATAAAGGCCTCATTTCTAAAATTTATAGAGAATTGTCTCATATATATAAGATTTTAAGCCACTCTTCAATAGATAAGTGGTCAAGGGATATGAACAGACAATTTTCAGATGATGAAATTAAAACCATCTCTAGTCATATGAAAAGTTGCTCCAAATCACTATTGATCAGAGAAATGCAAATTAAGACAACTCTGAGGTACCACTACACACCTGTCAGATTGGCTAAAATGACAGGAAAAGATAACGATGAATGTTGGAGGGGATGTGGGAAAACTGGGACACTAATACATTGTCGGTGGAACTGTGAATGGATCCAACCATTCTGGAGAGCAATTTGGAGCTATGCTCAAAAAATTGTCAAACTGTGCATACCCTTTGACCCAGCAGTGTTTGTCCTGGGCCTTTATCCGAAAGAGATCTTAGAGGAGGGAAAGGGACCCCCACCTGTGCAAGAATGTTTGTGGCAGCCCTTTTTGTAGTGTCTAGAAACTGGAAACTGAAGGGATGTCCATCAATTGGAGAGTGGCTGAATAAATTATGGTATATGAATGTTATGGAATATTATTGCTCTGTAAGAAACGACCAGCAGGACGATTTCAGAGAGGCCTGGAGGGACTTGCATGAACTGATGCTGAGTGAAACGAGCAGAACCAGGAGATCATCATACACAGCAACAACAATATTACATGATGATCAATTCTGCTGGACATGGCTCTCTGCAACAAAGAATTGTCTCAAACCAGTTCCAATTGTTCACTGAAGAAAACCATATACACCCAGAGAGAGGGAAATGAAATATGGACCACAACGTAACATTTTCATGATCTCTATTGACATTTGCTTGTATTGTGTTGCCTTTCTCTGATTCTTTTTTTTTTTCTTGTAGATAGGATTTTTCTTGCATAACTTCTCAAGCATTTCAACATTATTAACATGTAGTGGACTTCCTGCCACCTAGGGGAGGGAAGGGGACTGGGGGCAAAATTTGTAATGGAAAGCTTTGTAAAGATCAATGTTGGGGAACTACCCATACATATGTGATAGAAATAAAAAGCTTTAATTAAAAAAAATAAATTAAAAAAAAATAAAATAAAATAAAATGCGGCTATTTAATTAATTTATTTCCTTTTCTGTTAGCCTAGACAATCTATATTTTTTATCGATATTTCTCCATTTCATTTAGATTATTAAATTTGTTGGTACAAAGTTGGGCAAATTAACTCCTAGTTATTGCTCAAATTTCCTCTTCATTCGTGGAAAGTTCTCCCTTATCATTTTTGAGACTAACAATTTAATTTTCCTCTTTCCTTTTTCTAATCAAATTAACTAAAGGCTTATCTATTTTGTTGTTTTTTTTTCATAAAACCAACTCTTAATTTTATTTGTTAATTTAATAGCTTTCTTATTTTCAATTTTATTAATCTCCCCTTTTACTTTCAGAATTTTCAATTTGGTATTTAATTGATAGTTTTTAGTATGTTCTTTTTCCAGCTTTTTTAATATTAAGCCCAATTCATTAATCTTCTCTTTCTCTATTTTATATAAGTAAGCATATAGAGATATAAAATGACCTCTTATAACCACTTTGGCCATATCCCACAAATTTTGGTAGGTTGTCTCATTGTCATTCTATTTACTCCATCTTTTGATCTCAACTTTTAAAAAGAAATCTTAAAAATTTGACATATATACAACTGGAGAAAATAAAAAAAATTGTTAATTATTATGATTATTATAAAATCTTAGAAGGGTTTAAAGAGTCATAGAATATAGTCAATTATGTTGGGATGATCTCCAAAAAATGGTGGCAGGAGAAAGAAAGATGCATTGGAAGAAAAGGGAGCAAAAGAATAGAGAAAATTGTTATCACATAAGAAAAAATAAACATGCAAAAGGAAAAGATTTTACAGTGGAGTGACAAATTCAGGGGGAAGGGACGGACAGACAATGCTTGAAATTTATTCTTGTATAAGATATGGTATATGAATGTTATGGAGTATTACTGTTCAATAAGAAATGATCAGCAATTCTGAAGGACATGGTTCTCTTCAATAATTAGATGTTTCAAGCCAGTTTCAGTTGTTCAGTGATGACAAAAGCCATATATACCCAGGAAGAGGCCTGTGGGATCTGAGTCTGGACAACAACATAGCATTTTTACACTCTCTATTGATGTTTGCTTACATTATGTTTTCCTTCTCAGGTTTTTTTTTCCTTTATAGCAAGATAACTGTATAAATATATATACACATATTTGATCTGTCAAATATTTTAACATAATTAACATGTATTAGACTTCCTGCCATCTAGGGGAGGGGGTGGAGGTAGGAGGGAAACATTTGTAACAGAAAGCTTTGCAAGGGTCAATGTTGAAAAATTACCTATACATATGTTTTGCAAATAAAAAGCTTTAATAAAAAAAAAAAAAGAAAGAAACAAAGAAAGAAATGATCAGCAGGATGATTTCATAGAGGCCTGGAGAGACTTACATGAATTGATGCTAAGTGAAATGAGCAGAGCTAGGAGATCATTATACACAGCAAGAATAAGGTTATACGAAGATCAATTCTGATGGATGTGGCTATTTCCAAAAAGACGATTCAGGCCAGTTCCAATGATCTTGTGATGATGAGAGCCATCTACATCCAGAGAGGATTGTGGGAACTGAGGGTGGATTACACCATAATATTTTCACTCTTTTTCTTGTGATTTCCTTGAATTTTATTTTCTTTCTCATTTAAAAAAAAATTTTTGATCTGATTTTTCTTGTGTAGAAAGATAATTATATAAATATGTACACTAATATTGAATTTAGCATACATTTTTACCATGTTTAACATATATTGGATTATATGCCATCTTGGTGAGAGTATAGTGGAAATGGGGGAATTGGAACAAAGTTTTTCAAAGTCAATGTTGAAAAAATATCCTTGCATATATTTGGAAAATTAAAAAAAAACTTCAATAAAAATTTTAAAAAAAAGAAAGTTGAGGTTCTTATTGGAAAACCCTAACATTTGCAGTATTGCACTGATTTCACATTTATTCTAATTTGATTTTTGGTGAACTCATATTATGCAGAGCAAATAAAAAAAAGAAAGAAAGAAACCAATTTCATTCTTGTAATTGATTCAAAGAGGAAAGAACAGAACACATGCATACATACTCACACAGAAGCACACAATCACACTTAGGTATAGAAATCTTTCTTACCCAAAAGGCAAGTAGGACAAAGTGACAAGACAAAGAAAGTGTGATAAAAAGAGGGTAGATCAAGGGAGGCAATTATCAGAAGAAAAACAGACATTTGAGGAAGAATATCATAAAAAGAAAAAGAATGATAAAAAAAAATAAAATGCAGGGAAACACATAGTTAGTTATCATAACTATGAATTTGAATTGGGATGAACTCACCCATAAATATGGAAGCAGATAGAATGGATTACAAACCAGAAAACAATGGCATGTTGTTTACAAGAATCACACTTAAAAGAAAAAAGAATCACATAGAAAATAAATGAATTAATTTACACATAGCAATATGAATTAACTAAAATATTGATTTAAAAAAACAATCTTATGAACTCAGTTGACCAATGGACCATCAAAATAAGGGAACCTTAAAAGTTATGGGAATTTTTTTGTTTTAATTTATGTATTGAGCTGTTGTAGGATATGGGGCCTAGTTTACTAGTCTAGCATTTGGTACTTAAATAAAAACAGAAATTTCATATTTTTCGCTGAGGTCTACAGAACATGATATCAGCAAACCATCTTTCAGGTTGCAGCAAACGAGAGAAAACTATAATTATAAATGATTCTGTATACTTTTTTTATGAGCACTGTTTTGTAATACATAGATATCTGGAAAGTGAGAAGAGTCTCTCTGTACTTCCATGGGGAAACAATCTACTCAACTGGATTTATGAAGCAGGTTTAATTTAAATCTCCAAACAAACAATGGATTACAAAACTGAAGCTCCATTCTATTAAATTTGAATTAAGATAACTTACTTTCAGTAATGCAATATATTGAATACAGCCAAAAAAGGGATTGATTCTTCAGAAATAAATCATCAGATAGACTTGGTAAGATAGATGGAGAAAATTTGTTATTGTTTTTGCTGTTTCCTTTTTTGTTTATTTGAATAATAGTTATTTTTTTAAAGATTAAGGATTTTACATAAGATTTTACTTTATTGTGTATGTTTATTGAATTTTCCTGATAACTATTAAACTTACAATGACAGTAATGATAAGAAATGCTAAATTTAATTCAGCAAACATATTACCTATTTTGTGAATAATACATTAGCTGCAATTTTGCAGGTTCTCTTGCAAAATGCATAGCATAGGCAATGAAAGATAAAATGACCATATGTTCAATGAAATTATATTTTGTGTTGCCTTTGGGAATAAAAGGGAAATAGGAAGAAAAAAAGAAATTAAAATTTAAAAAAGAAAGAAATGATATATATGACTAGGAAAAAAAAAAGATGGGTTGATCATAAAGTAAAAGTGAGAGATAGGGAAAATCCATATACTTCACAGGGACCATGCAAAAAAAAAGGGGAGCTAGAGAAATGTCTTCCATCAAATTTTGGCCTTCCAAAGGAATATTTCTTGGAGTTTGTGAGCATGAATTATATGGTATGGGAGGTTTCAACCTACAAATTTGGGCAACTCTTACATTGTTGAGATAATAGACTGATATACAACAACCTATGTAATAAAAAGGTACTAAGCTTGGTGTTGGGATGAAAAAGAAAAATATGAAATACCCTTTTATTTCCAAAAGCTTTCAAAGATATGTGATATATGATAATATGTGATTATATAGAATATTATGTGTAGGGCCAGCTAGATGGCACAGTGGATAGAACTCAAAAATACCTGAGTTCAAATCTGGCCTCAGACATTTAATACTTCCTAGCTTTGTGACCCTGGGCAAGTCACTTAATCCCAATTGCTTCAGAAAAAAAAAAGAAGAAAAAGAATATGTGTAGGTACATATATGTTATACACACATATACATTCTGCATGTGTGTATGTATATAGTGACAAGAGTATTATTATTTTTTTTTTGCTTTTTGCTGAGGCAATTGGGGTTAAGTGACTTGCCCAAGGTCACACAGCTAGGATGTGTTAAGTGTCTGAGGCCAGATTTAAACTCAGGTCTTCCTGACTTCAGGGCTGGTGCTCTATCCACTGTGCCACCTAGCTTCAATTCAGTCTGTAATATTAATTAGAGATAAATTTAAACTACACGTGGATCAGCAGAGATTCCATAAATTATAGTCTCAGTAAATCACCAAGGTATTAAGAGGTTATATCATAGTACCCCAAAAAATGAAGCAGCAAGATTTAACGAAAGGTTATTTAAAATAATTAGGTAGTATAAGGTTGGAATATGGCTGTGGTAAAGGAAATGATGAGTTGGTAGATTTAGAAAAATTTGGAAAGACTTAGACTTAACAAGGATGAGGTTATCCACCTTCAGAGAAATAGAGGACAAGCAATGATAGTAGAGCTGTTTTATATACATGTATTTGAATAAATATGTATAAGATTATTAATATCTATGTATCTGTATATCTGCACATAAGTATATCTACATGTGTTCATATATATACATATATATATACACATACATAAATTGTGTGTGTGTGTGTGTGTATGTGCATATCAGTGCTCAATTGTAGCCTTCTTGGGGGAAGTGAGAGGGAGGAAAGGGAACAAAAGAATAAACTAAAAAGTGCACAGCAGAGAACAAAAGAAAATCTACAAGGAAGCGAAGAAAAGATGGATAGCTCTGAACACAATGTGTAGTCTATTATATAGGCTTTCTTGAAATGGAAATTTATAATCTTATATTATAAAATTTCTCATGTGCTGTGCACATTACAATGATTTGTTTTCTTGTTCTTTTTTTTCTTTGTTATTTAAATTTTAAATGAATAAGTAAAATTTAAAAATGTTTTCATTAAAATTATTTGAAAATAATGCATTTTCCTTTAGTATCTCAACTATGAACATAATTAAGGCAGCATGTGATGCTCTTAAAATTCTACTGAATCTGTTGTACATAGTTATTCTACTATTAGTGTATTGTCAAAATTGTGGGCAGAAATTTTCATTAGCTCCTTTCCTGATTCATCCTTTCTTTGCTTTCTTGTTTCACATGTTGACAAGAAAAATGGTATTTAAATCAGATGGGATATTGAATCTTGTACCTTTTATCACAGGCAGAAAGGACAGAAAAATCTCTGCTCAGTGACAGTGAGCACAGAAAATGCTTTTTTATAATTAAATCTTTGGAGAAAAGTTGCTCTGACTTGGACATTTATGTCAAACACTATTTCCCCTATACTTGTTTATAAGTCAAAATATCATCAAGAAAAATGAAAAAAGGATGATAATAATGGAATATTTCATCTTTATTATTAGAGTTTATTTGATTTTTCATCATATTTGTGGTTAATTTTGAATTAATATTAATTCTACAATGCATACATCATTTTGCTCAGTTGTAGTAAAATAATTCATAATGCAACTCAAAAAGGCATGTTCTCAATTATATTCATGAAATACATTGATACTAATCTATAGAATGAAGACTAAGTTAATTTTAAAACAAAACAAATATGCATAGAGTAGAATTAGATTTTATATGCTGAAATGATGAGTGACAGGTTTGTCTTATGATGATTGATTTTGTGTAGACAAAGTCTGCATTTCACATGGAAAATAGCTCCCTATCATCTCCAAAATCAAATACTTTCCTGATTGGTATTCAGAGCCCTGTACAATCTAATTTTCTTCTTTAAAAAATCTTTTACTCATCCCCCTCAACTCCATGCATTTCAGTTACACTGAAGTCCTTTCCTGTATTGATTATCTCCAATTGAACCGATTTATAAGTAGTATGTACACATAATTGTTTACATGCTGTTTCTCCCACTAACCTTTAGGCACTTTGAAAACAGGGGCTACCAATTTTTGTATTCCCAGTACTACCCAAAGAGCCTGGTTCATAGGCAGCACATTGTGCTTGTTGACTTAGTGAATGTTTGTTCATATTCATTTCTCTTCTATTCAGTCCCTTTCTGCATGATCCAGTGATTGCTTTTCAGTCTTATACACAGTTTTCACTTGGCTAAGCTCCATGCATCTCTTACTTGTTCCTATGTCTAGATAACAACCTCAAAGTTTTAATATTGATTTTTTTCCAGGAAAATGGCTGGTGGGAGGGGAACAGTTTAACTTCCGTACTATAGAAGCCATTATTAGTTTGTATGTAGTCATTTTCACCAATAGCTACTATTCTATCTTGTCTGATATTTCTCAATTGTCTTTACCTTTTCTACCTTTCCCCTCAGGTCCCAGGATAGGCTGAAAAAGGTATAGTACCTTCTTATCCTCCCTTTCATATGTCCACACATATATATTCTTAATTATACATGTTTCTTTTCCCTAACATAACTCGGAAGAGGAAACTGAAAAATTAGTATTGTTATCCCCAATGTTGCCAAAAGTATAAGCAATAGGGTGCTCATAAAAGTTTAAAATCCACCTTACTGGAGGAATATGTACACATGCCATACTTTTATTTGCAATCAACATTTCCTCCAACAACTTTTTAAATCACTAGGCAATCAATAAAAAAAATAAAATCAACCCATTATTTGTAGCATTTGATGCTTTTTTCCAAGTGAAAATTTAACAAATGGCTGTCTGAGACAGTTCAAGTGGTTTTCCCACACCTGAGTGTAATAAAATAATCTTCTAATCAATGTTTATTAGATGCCTGCAAAACACCAACATATTCAAACTGAATGAAGCAAAATAGTATATACTTTCAATGACTGAGATGTTAAAGACATTTTGTTTGTTTTAGATAAGTCATTGTTAAAGATATGTCATTGATTTGCACATTTGGAAAGAACCTCAAGAATCATCTAATACACTCCCATGAATGAGCCTATTCTGTTCTAATTTATAACAATATTTACAGTATCCACTATGTGCCAGTAACTGATAACAAACATATAAAAACAAAACTCCTGTCCATTAGGATCAAACACTCTTCTGTGGAAATACAAGATGTAAACACAAATAAACAATTCCAAATATACTTGAAATAATTATAAGATCATTTCAGAACAGGCATTAATATTTAGAGCAATTAGGCTTAGATTTTCTATGGAAGGTATTGCTTCAGTTGTATGTTTACAATAGTTGGTGGTGCTAAGAGAACTGGGGGGAGAATATTACCTAAAAAGGAAAAAGTCTGTGCAAAGAAACAGAAATAGGAGATGATTTGTCATGTACTGGGAATATCAGATAGAATTTGTAAGGGGAAAATGATAATTAGCCAGAAGATGAAGGGTTTTTCATGGCAGAGAGAGGAATTTATATTTCATCCTATGGACAAAAGGGAGTCAATGAATCATATTTAAAAGAAAATAAAATGCTTATATCTCTGCTTTAGGAATGATAGTATGGCAAGCATGTGCAGTATGGCTAAAAGAAGGTAAAAATTTTAATTATTTTATTTTTTCTGGTTATACATATTCATTAACTCTTTAAATACATGTTTCTTTTTGAATCATGTTGAAAGAGAAAAATCAGAACAAAAAAGAAAAACTACAAGAAAAAAAGGGGGGGGGGAGTGAACATAGCATATGTTGATTTACATTCCATCTCCATAGTTCTTTTTCTGAATGAAGATGGAGTTTTCTGTTCAAAGTTTATTAGGATTGTCTTGCATGAGTGAACTGCTGAGAAGAATCAAGTCTTTCATACTTGATCATCACATAGTCTTACTATTGCTATGTACAAGGTATTCCTAGTTTTGCTTTTTGCACTCAGCATCAGTTCATGTAGATTTTTCCAGATCTTTTAAAAATCAGTTTGTCAATTTTTTAAAAATAAAACAATAACATTAAATTATTTTCATATACCATATCTCATTTGGCCATCATCCAATTGATGGATGTCTATTTATTTTTCAATTCTTTGAAACCACAAAAAGTTGTTACGAACATTTTTTCTCATGTGGGTTCTTTCTCCTCCTTTAGATAGTACTTCTAGGTTAAAAGGTATGCACAGTTTTACAGCCCTTTGGATATAGTTCCAAATTGTTCTCCACATTTGTTAGATAATTTGACACCACCACCACCAAGGCATTAGTGCCCCAGTTTTCCCACATTCCCTTCAACATTTATCATTATTTTTACTATCATCTTAGCCAATCTGAGAGGTGTGAGGTGGTACCAGAGTTGTTTTCATTTTCATTTTCTAACCGAGTGATGTAGAAAAATTTTTTCATATGATTTTAGATGGTTTTAAATTTGTCATCTGGCATTGTTGGTGGAGCTGTGAACGGATACAGCCATTCTGGAGAACAATTTGGAGCTATGCTCAAAAAGTTATCAAACTGTGCATACCCTTTGACCCAGCAGCATTTCTATTGGGCTTATATCCCAAAGAAATCATAAAGAAAGGAAAAGGCCCCACATGTGCAAGAATGTTTGTGGCAGCCCTTTTTGTGGTGGCTAGAAACTGGAAATTGAATAGATGCCCTTCAACTGGAGAATGGCTGAATAAATTATGGTATATGAATATTATGGAATATTATTGTTCTGTAAGAAATGACCAGCAAAATGATTTCAGAGAGGCTTGGAGAGACTTACATGAACTGATGCTGAGTGAAATGAGCAGAACCAGGAGATCATTATACACGGCAACAACAGTACTATATGACGATTAATTCTGATGGACATGGCTCTCTTCAACAATGATATGTTTCAAACCACCTCCAATTGTTCACTGAAGAAAGCCATATACACCCAGAGAGAGGGATGTGAAATGTGGACCACAACATAACATTCTCATACTCCTTGATTGATGTTTGCTTACATTGTGTTTCCTTTATCTGATATATCATTTGTGTAGACAAGATTTTTCTTGCACAACAATGATAAGTTTGGAAATATGTATACATATATTTGATTTGCCAATATTTTAGCATAATTAACATGTAGTGGATATCCTGCCATCTAGGGGAGGGGTGGGGAAGTTGGGGGGAAAAATTTGTAACGGAAAGCTATGTAAGGGTTATTGTTGAAGAATTACCCACACATATGTTATGCAAATAAAATAAAATTAAAAAAAATAAAATAAAATAAATCGTGATTAGTTAGCACTAAATACAAAAAAAAATTGTCATCTGAAAATTGTCTGTTCATATTCTTTGACCACCTGTAGAATAAAGAATGATTTGTATTCGTATAAATTTGACAGATTTTTTTGATATATTTTAGACATAAGACCTTTGTAGGCAGAGCCAAGATGGCATAGAGTAGTCAGATCTTTGTCTGAGGTCTTTCTGGCTTCCCTCAGATCAATACCACATCTTGCTTCTGAATAGGATTTGGAGTGACAGAATCCACAAATATTTGGAGTATAACAAATTTCCAGCACAGAATATTTTGGAAAAACTTCAGGGGATGGAGCCAAGATGGTGGAGAGCAGTCATGACTTTCTGTGACCTCCACTGACCTTCTCTCAAATCAACAGTAGATTAAGCCTGTAAACTGGTTTTGGAATCAAAGAAGACATAAATATTTGAAATACAAAACATTTCCAGGAGAAGACACCTTGGAAGAACTTCAGAACAGGTCTGTTTCAAGCAGGCAGGAGGACAGTCTTCTGAGCCCAGACTGCAGCACAGGGAGCTGAGGCAGGAAGTCAGAGCATTGCAGCTTTCACGCACCTGGCAATTTTCTGTGAGACATATGAGGGAAAGGAGGAAAAGAAAGGGATAGACTAATAGAAGACAAAACAGAAGTATTAGGGAAAAGGTGCAAAAAAGGAGGAGGGGCTCTAGAGGGGGAGGGCAATTTGAGGGAGGTGGTGGTCAGAAGCAAAATACTGAGGATGAACAAAGGGGCAAAGGAGAGAGAAAAAGTAACAAGGTAAATAAGATGGCAGGAAATACAGAATTAGTTATTTTAACTGTGAATGGGATGAATTCTCCCATATAGTGAAATCAGATAGAAGATTGATTAAATGCCAAAATCCTACAATATGTTGTTTATAAGAAATACATTTAAAGCAGAGTGATACATACAGAGTGAAGGTAATGGGCTGGAGTGGAATCTATTATGCTTCAGGTGAAGTAAAAAAAGCAGGGTAGCAATCCTGATCTCAAATCAAGTAAAAGCAAAAATAGATCTAATTAAAAGAGTTAAGGAAGGAAACTATATTTTACTAAAGGGTATCATAGATAATGAAACAATATGAATACTAAACATATATGTACCAAGTGCTATAGCATCCAAATTCCTAGAGGAGAAGTTGAGCGAGATGCAAGAAGAAATAGACAGCAAAACTATACTACTGGGGAATCTCAACCTTGCTCTCTCAAAATTAGATAAATTAAACCCCAAAATAAGAAAATTAAGGAGGTAAATAGAATTTTAGAAAAGTTAGCATGATACATCTTTGGAGAAAAATGAATGGAAACAGAAAGTAGTTTGTTTTCTTGGTAGTTCATGGAACCTATGCAAAAATTGACCATGTATTAGGTCATAAAACCTCAAAACCAAATGCAGAAAAGCAGAAATAGTAAATGCATTTTTTTCAGACCTTGATGCAATAAAAATCACATGCAATATAAGGACAGGTGAAAATAGACTAAAAATTAATTGAAAATGAAATAATCTAATCCTAAAGAATGAATTAGTGAAACAACAAATCATAGACGCAATCAACAAATTCATCCAAGTGAATGACAACAATGAGACAAAATACCAAAATTTGTGAGATCCAGCCAAAGTGGTTATTAGGGGAAATTTTATATCTCTAGATGTTTACTTGCATAAAATAGAGAAAGATGAGATAAATGAATTGAGTTTACCAATAAAAAAGCTAGAAAATAAAATTAAAAACTCTCAATTAAATACCAGATTTGAAATTCTGAAAATAAAAGGGGAGATTAATAAAATCAAAAATAAGAAAACCATGGGGGGAGGTAGGTGGTGCAGTGGATAGAGCACCAGTGGTGAAGTCAGGAAGCCCTAAGTTCAAATTTTGCCTCAGATACTTAACACTTCATAGCTGTGTGACCCTGGGCAAGTCACTTAATCCCAATTGCCTCAGGGAAAAAAAAAAGAAAGAAAGAAAGCCATTGAATTAATAAATAAAACTAAGAGTTGGTTCTATGGGGAAAAAAACAGAAAAACAAAAACAACAACAACAAAATTGATAAACCTTTAGTTAATTTGTTCAGAAAAAGGAAAGAAGAAAATCGAATTGTTAGTGTCAAAAATGAAAAGGGAGAACTTTCCACAAATGAAGAGGAAATTAGAGCAGTAATTAGGAGATATTTTAACCAACTATATGCGAATAAATTTGATAATCTAAGTGAAATGGAGGAATAATATGTACAAAAATATGGATTGCTTAGGTTAACAGAAGAAGAAATAAATTATTTAAAGAGTCCCATTTTAGAAAAAAAAAAAAAAAGAAATAGAAGAAACTATTAATCAACTCCCTGAGAAAAAATCTCAAGGACTAAATGGATTTAAGTGTGCATTCTACCAAACATTCAAAGGACAATTAATTCCAATACTATATAAACTATTTGACAAAATAGGGAAAGGAGTCCTACTAAATTCTTTTTATGGCACAGTTATGGTGCTGATAGCTAAACCAGGGAAAATGAAAACAGAGAAATTTCCCTAATGAATATGGCTGCAAAAATCTTAATTTAGCAACGATATTACAGAAAGTCATCCCCAGGATAATACACTATAATCAAGTAGGATTTATACCAGGAATGCAGGATTGGTTCAATCTTAGGAAAACTATTAGCATGATTGACTATGTCCATAACCAAACTAAGAAAAGCCATGTGATTATCTCAATAGATGAAGAAAAAGTATTTTAAATGCTTTTTAATATGTTGAATAAAATCCAACACCCATTCCTATCAAAAACACTAGAGAGTATAGGAATAAATGAACTTTTCCTTAAAATGATCAGTAGCACCTTTTTAAAACTATCAGCAAGCATCATATGTAATGGGGACAACCTTGAACCATTCCCAATAAGATCAGGAGTGAAACCAGGTTGCCCACTAACACCATTACTATTCAATATTGTATTAGAAATGTTAGCATTAGCAATAAGAGAAGAAAATGAGATTAAAGGAATTAGAGTAAATAATAAGGAATCCAAATTATCACTCTTTGCAGATGATATGATGGTATACTTAGAGAATCCTAGAGAATAAACTAAAAAATTACTAGAAACAATTCACAACTTTAGCAAAGTTGCAGGATACAAAATAAATCCATATAAACCATCAGCATTTTTATATATTACCAGCAAGAGATTAAAAAAAAA